>JBBMOL010004027.1:0-12504 GCA_037954665.1 Laguncularia racemosa | reverse complement strand
GTTACAAGTTTGTAGTGACAAAATTTGCAAGACAAACATTTGTTGTAGTGGTAAGGGGCAGCTATTTTTTGAGAAACGACAAACTTTTTTTAGTTACAATACATAGAGTAAAAATTGTGGCCGGCATTTTCATCGCGATGGAAACAACAACGTTGACAACATTTGTAGCGAGATATTTGTAGCAGCATGTCGTAACGTCAATATTTGGGGGAAACCCTGCCCAATGTTTTTTGTGGTTACAATGTTTGTATGTAAAAATTTTAAAAAAAAGGGGGAAACATTTTTTTGGGGGGAAATTTGGGGGGGCTATTTTCTTTTACTAACGCCCAACGTTTTTTAAAAAATTTAAAAATACATAGATTTTTTTAAAAAATTTGTGGCCGGACATTTTCACCCCTTTTGGCCCCGCAAAAAAATTTTGACAACATTTTAGTGATGAAATTTTTTAGCAGCTATATTTGAAACAAAAAAATTTTCCGTAAAACAACTTGCCGAAATTATTTGTGGTTACAATTTTTTTAGTGAAAAAATTAAACCGAATACATTTTTGTGGGGGAAATTGCAGCTAGTTTTTTTTGAGTAACGACAACGACATTTATAGTTACAATACATGGGGGTTTTTTTAAAAAAATTGGGGGCCCCGTGTTTTTTAAAAACCCCCGAGGGGGGGGCAACAACGTTGAAACTTTTGGGGGGGAATGATATTTGCAGCAGCTATGTTTGTAACAAAAAATTTTTTGGGGGGGGACCCCTCCCGAATATATTTTGTGGTTACTATTTTTAAAAAGTGACAATATTTGAAACGACAACATTTTTTTGTAGGGAAAATTGCAGCTTTTTTGTTTTTTTTTCGACAACGACATTTTTTTTTTTCCCCCAATTTTCATAGATGTTTTAAAATTGTTCCCGGGGGTTTTTTTCATCGCGATGGAAAAGAAAAAACCCCGTTGACAACATTTGTACGTTTTTATTAGTACCCGCTATGTTAAAAACCCCGTCAATTTTTGCGGGGGACACCGCCGCAAAAATTTTTGGGGGTTACGGGGGTTAAAAAGTGACAATATTTGCAACGAAAACATTTGTTGTATTGGTAATTGCGCTATTTTTTTTGGGTTTTTCACGACAACGACATTTATAGTTACAATAAAAAAGGGGGTTTAAAAATTTGTGGCCGTGCATTTTAAACGCGAGGGGCAGAAAAAACTTGAAAAATTTGTAGCGATGATTTTTTGTAGCAGCTTTGTTCGTAACGTAAATTTTTTGTGGTGACAACGCCGCAATGATTTTTGGGGGTTTTAACAATGTTTGAAAGTGACAAAAATTTGCAATAAAAAACATTTGTTGTAGTAAAAATTTTGAGCAAACTTTGTTTGAGAAAACAAAAAGGGAAAAAATTTATAGTTAAAATTTTTTGATTTTATTAAAATGGTGGCCGTAAATTTTCATCGTTTTTGGCAGAAAAAAAACCTTTGCAAAAATTTGTAGCGATAAAAATTTGTAGAAGTTTATTTTTCGAACAAAAATATTTGGGGCCCGGTGCCCCCTTTTGCCACAATGATTTTTGGGGGTTTTTACTATTTTTTTTAGGGGTCAATTTTTAAAAAACGACA
This sequence comes from Laguncularia racemosa, assembly GCA_037954665.1. Taxonomy (NCBI): domain Eukaryota; kingdom Viridiplantae; phylum Streptophyta; class Magnoliopsida; order Myrtales; family Combretaceae; genus Laguncularia; species Laguncularia racemosa. The sequence continues at coordinate 10,894 of JBBMOL010004027.1, read as the reverse complement.
ACTTTTTTTGTGGGGGTTTTAATTGACTATTTTTTTTGGGGAAAAAACGATGGACATTTATAGTTACAATAATAATTTTTTTAAAAAATTGGGGGCCGTGCATTTTACGCTTTGGGGGGGGCAACAACATTGAAAACTTTTGTAGCGATGATATTTGTAGCAGCTATTTTGTAACGACAATATTTGCACAAAATCCAAAAAAACCCAATGATTTTTTTTGGGGTTTACAAATGTTGTAGTGACAATTTTTAAAAAACCCCCAACTTTTTTTGGTTGTGGTTTGCAGCTAGTTTGTTTGAACGACAACGAATTTAGAGTTACAATACATAGAGGGAAAAAAATTTTTGGGGCCCGGGGGCATTTTCATCGGGGGGGGCCAGCAACAACGTTGACAACTTTTTTTGCGATAAATATTTGTAGCAGCTATTTTTTCAAAACGTCAATTTTTTGCGGTGACACCTCCACGGGTTTTTTGGGGGTTATTTTGTTTGTAGTGACAATTTTTAAAAAAGGGACAACTTTTTTTGTGGGGAAAAATTTTGAAAGCTACTTTGTTTTAGTAACGACTGGGAACTTTTTATATTTACAATAATAGAGTTTTTAAAAAATTTGGGGGGCCCCCCCCAGTGTTTTTTTCATCGCGATGGCAGCAACAACGTTGACAACATTTGTGCGATGATATTTGTACATCTGTATTTGTAACGACAAAATTTCCAGAGACAAAACTCCGCAATGATTTTTGTGGTTACAATTTTTTTTTAGTGCAATATTTAAAAACCCCACAACTTTGTTGTAGTGGTAATTGCATTTTTTTTGTTTGAGTAACGCCAACGACATTTATGTTACAATACATAGAGTGTTTAAAAAAATTGTGGCCGTGACATTTTAAATCCGATGGCAGAAAAAGGGGGTTGACAACATTTGAAAGCGTTGATATTTGTAGCACTATTTTTCGTAACGTAAATTTTTTGTGGCGAAAACCCCCCCGAAAATGTTTTTGTGGTTACAATGTTTGTATGTAAATTTTTGGGGAAAAAAAAACATTTGTTGTATGGTAATTGCAGCTAGTTTCTTTTACAACGAAACGAATTTATATTTTCAATACATAGGGGGTTTTTTAAAAATTTTTGGGGGCCTTTGACTTTTTTCATTTTTTGGGGCAGCAAAAATTTTTGGGGAAAATTTTTTGAAAGGGGGGGGATATTTGTAGCAGCTTTATTTGTGGGGGACAATATTTCCAGTAAAAACCCCCCCCGCAATCATATTTGGGGTTTAAAAAATGTTTGTAGTGACAATAATTGCAACGAATTTTTTTTGTTGTAGTGGTAATTGCAGCTAGTTTGTTTGAGAAAACGACAACGACTTTATATTTTAAAAATACAAGATTTTTTTAAAAAAATTGTGGCCGGACATTTTCATTGGGGGATGGCAAAACCCCAACGTTGACAACATTTGTACGATGATATTTGCAGAGCTTGTTTGTAACAAAAATTTTTTGGGCGGTGCCCACCTCCCAAAAATTTTTTATTTTTTTTTACTATTTTGTAGTGAAAATTTTTTGAAACGAAAAAAATTTTGTTGTAGTAAAAAATTGCAGCTATTTTTTTTGGGGGTTACGACAACAAAAATTTATGTTACAATACAAAAAAAATTAAAATTGTTGCCGTGACATTTTCACCCCCCATGGCAGAAAAAAATTTTTGACAACATTTGTAAAAAATGTTTTTTAGTACATTTTTTTTTCGTAACAAAAATTTTTTGGGGGGGTTTGGGGAAAAAAAACCTGCCGCAATAAAAATTTGGGGTTTTTTTTATTTTTTGTAGTGAAAATTTTTTGAAACCCCCCCAAATTTTTTTTGGGGGGTTTTAATTGCAGCTAGTTTCTTTGAGTCGCGCCAACGCCCTTTTTTGTTACAATCCATAGAGGGGATTAAAATTGTGGCCGTGACATTTTCTTTCGCGAGGGCAGCAACAACGTTACAACATTTGTAGCGATGATTTTTAAAAAGCAGCAAATTTTTCGTGGGGGAAAAAATTTCCCCGGGGGGACAACGCCGCCTTTTTATTTGTGCTTACAATTTTGGGGGGGAAAACAATTTTAAAAAACGACAACATTTGTTGTAGGGGTAATTGCGCAGGTTTGTTTGAGTAACGAAAAGGGAAAAATTTAATATTTTACAATACATGATTTTTTTAAAAATTTTTCCCGTGACATTTTCGTCGCGATGGCAGCAACTTTTTTTAAAACATTTGTAGGGGGGGGTATTTAAAAAAAAACTATGTTCGTAACGTAAAAAATTTTGCGGTGACAACTCCCCCCAATAAATTTTGGGGGTTTTAATAATGTTTGTAGTAAAAATATTTGCAACAAAAAATTTTTTGTTGTGGGTAAAAATTTCCCCGTTTTTTTTTGTTTGAGTAACAAAAAGGGAAAACATTCATATTTACAATCCATAGATTTTTTTAAAAAAAATTGGCCGTGACATTTTCATCGCGATGGAAAAAAACAACGTTGACATTCTTTGTAGCGATGATATTTGTGCAGTTTTTTTTCGAAAAAACGTCAATATTTGCGGTAAAAACCGCCACAATGTATTTGTGGTTACTTTTTTTGTATTAAAATTTTTTAAAAACGAAATTTTTAAAAAGAAAGGGTAATTGCATTTTTTTTGGGGTTTAAAAAAAACAAAAGGGGGAAAAATTTATAGTTACAATCATAGAGTAAAAAAAATTTTTGGGGGGCCGGTTTTTTTCAACGGGGGGCAAAAAAACAACGTTTTTAAACATTTGTAGCAAAAAAATTTTTGTAGTAGCTAGGTTAAAAACCCCGGGGTAAATATTTGGGGGTGACAATTGCCGCAATGATTTTTTTCTGGAAAAATTTTTTGTAGTGTCATATTTGCAACGAAAAAATTTTTTTGTGGGGGTAATTGCAGTTTTTTTTGGGGTTTGAGTAAAGACAAGGACATTTATTTTTGGGGCAAAAAAATAGAGTGTTTAAAAATTTGGGGGCCGTGTTTTTTTCATGCGTTGGAGCAACAACATTGAAAACATTTGTAGCGTGTTTTTGTTCCAGCTATATTTGTAAAAAAATTTTTTAAAGGAAACTGCCGAAATGATATTTGTGGTTACTATGTTTGTAATGACAATTTTGCAAAGAAAATTTTTTGTTGTAGTGGAAATTCCCAGTTTATTTTTGTTTGAGTAACGAAAACAAAAATTTTATAGTTACAATACATGGGGGGGGAAATTAAAATTGGGCCGTGACATTTTATGCAAAATGGCAGCAACAACGTTGACAACATTTGTAGCGATGATTTTGTAGCAGCTATGTTGGAAACGTCAATTTTCCCCCGGTAAACACCTGCCCCAATGTTTTTTGTGGTTACTATTTTTGGTAGTGAAAAATTTTCCCCCGGGACGACAATATTTGTTGAGTGGTAATTGCAGCTACCTTTTTTTTTTAACGCCCAAGGCTTTTTTGTTAAAATACAAGGGGAGATTAAAATTGGGGCCCGGGGGACATTTTCATCGCGATGGAAAGCAACGTTTTTAAAAAAATTTTTGTATGAGGGATTTTGTAGAAGCTATTTTTTTGTAACGACAATATTTCCAGTGACAACTGCCGCAATGTTTTTTTGGGGGTTTTAAAATTTTTTGAAGTAAAAAATTTTTTTCAACGAAAATTTTTTGGGGTTTAAGTGGTAATTGCAGCAAGTTTTTTTTTTGATTAACGACAACGACATTTAAGTTACAATACATAGAAAAAATTAAAATTCGGCCGTAAAAATTTTTAAACGCGTTGGCAGCAACAACGTTGAAAAACATTTTAGCGATGATATTTGTAGCAGCTATGTTCGTGGGGGAAAAATTTTATTTGCGGTGACAACTCCCGCAATTAATTGTGGTTACAATGTTTGTATGAAAATTTTTTGGCAACGAAAAAAATTTTTGTTGTAGTGGAAATTGAAAGCTATTTGTTTGAGTAACGAAAACGACTTTTTGGGGTTACAAAAACATAGATTTTTTTAAAAAAATTGGGGGCCCCCGTGACTTTTTTTTTTGGGGGAGGGGAACAACAACGTTGACAACTTTGGGACGATTTTTTTGAAAAAAAGCTTTTTTTAAAAAACAAAAATTTTTTTGGGGTTGCACCTACCGCAATGTTTTTTGGGGGTTCTATGTTTGTAGTGACAATTTTTGAAAACACAACATTTGTTGTAGTGGTAATTCCCCCCCTATTTTTTTTTGAGTTACGACAACGACTTTATTTTTACAATCATGGGTTTTTTTAAAAAAATTTTTGCCGTGAATTTTCTTCGCGATGGCAGCAAAAATTTTTGGGGAAACATTTGAGCGATGATATTATACAGCTTTTGGGGGTAACAAAAATTTTGGGGGTGCCCCCGCCGCAATGATATTTGGGGGTTACAAATGTTTGTAGTAAAATATTTGAAAACAAAAACCCCTTTTTTTTTGTGGAAATTGCGTTTTTTTTCTTTGAGTGCAAAAAACCCGTTTTTTAAAATTTTTTTCCATAAAATAGATGAAAAAATTTGGGGGGCCCGGGCCTTTTTCATCGCAAAGGAAAAAAACCCCAACGTTGACAACATTTGTAGCGATGATTTTTCCCAGCGCTATGTTCGTAACGTAAATATTTGCGGTGAAAACCCCCCCGCAATGAAAATTTGTGTTTTACATGTTTGTAGTGACAATATTTTGCAACGCAACATTTTTTTTGTAGTGGTAACCCCCAGCAATTTTTCTTTGACTGGGGGAAAACCCCCCATTTATAGTTACAATATAAAAAGGGGGGGGGGGGGGGAAAAAAAGGGGGCCCCCGTGATTTTAAAAACGCGATGGCAGCAACAACTTTAAAAAAAAATTTTGTAGCGATGATATTTGTAGCATTTTTAAAATTTTTTTCCCCCCAATATTTGCGGTGCCCAACCCCGCGGGGGATATTTGTGGTTTACAATGTTTGTAGTGACAAAAATTTCAACGACAACTTTTTGTTGTAGTAAAAAATTTGCAGCTACTTTGTTTGAGTAACAAAAAGGGGACTTTCATATTTATAGAAACATAGAGTGAAAAAAAAAATTGTGGCCGTGAAAATTTTTCATGCGTTGGGGGGGGGCAACAACGTTGAAAATTTTTTTGTAGCGATGATTTTTTGGTAGCAGCTTTTTTCGTAATGTCAATTTTTGGGGGGTGCCCCTGCCACAATGATTTTTGTGGTTATTTATTTTTAAAAAGGACAATTTGCAACGAAAAAATTTTTTTTTTGGGTTTTAATTGCACAAATTTTTTTTGAGTAAAGACAAGGCATTTATAGTTACAATACGGGGGAGTGTTAAAAAAATTGTGGCCGTGACATTTTAATTGCGATGGCAGCAAAACATTGACAACTTTTTTAGCGATAAAAATTTGGGGCTTTTTACATTTGTAAGGACAATTTGCAGAGACAACTCCCCCATGAATTTGGGTCACTTTTTTTTTAGTGACAATTTTTGGGGAAAAAAAAAAACCCCCATTTTTTGTTGTAAAAATTGAACTATTTTTTTGGAGAAAAAAAACAACGACATTTTTTTTTTAAAATACATAGAGTGAAAAAAAAATTGTGGCCGTGACATTTTCATCGGGGGGGGCCCACAACAACTTTTAAAACTTTGAAAGGATGATATTTGTAGCAGCTATTTTTTCGTAACTTAAATATTTGGGGGGGAACATCCCAAAAAGGGGGTTTTTGGGGGTTTTTCCTATTTTTGAAGTTAAAATTTTTTGAAACCCCCCCAACTTTTTTTGTAGTAAAAATTTGGGGAAACCTAGTTTTTTTGGGGGTTGGGGGAAACGACTTTTAATAGTTAAAATACATAGATAAAAAAAATTGGGGCCCCGTGACTTTTTCATGGGGGAGGGAAAAAAAACACGTTGAAAATTTTTGGGGTATTGACGATATTTGTAGCAGCTTTTTTTGGGGTAACACAATATTTCCATGCAAACTGCCGCAATGATTTTTGGGGGGTTTAAAATTTGTATTTACAATACTTGAAAACACAAAAATTTTTTTTTTGGGGAAATTGCAGCTTTTTTGGGGTTTGAGTAACGCCAACCATTTATAGTTAAAATACATATTTTTAAAAAAATTTTTGGGGGGGCCGTGACTTTTTCTCGCGTTGGCAGAAAAAATTTTTTCTAGCGATAAATTTGTAGCACCCCTATATTTGTAACGCCAATATTTCCAGTGACAACTCCCGGGGCAATCATTTTTTTTGGTTACTATTTTTGTAGTGACAATTTTTTCAAAGACCCCTTTTGTTGTAGTTTTAATTGCAGCTAGTTTGTTTGAGAAACCCCCAACAAAAATTTTATAGTTAAATACATAGATTTTTTAAAAAATTTTGTGGCCATGACATTTTCTCGCGAGGGAAAGCAACAACGTTGACAAAAATTTGTAGTTTTTTATTTTTTTTGGGGGGGCTATTTTTTCGTGGGGGTCAATATTTGCGGTGACACATGCCACAATGATTTTGGGTTAGGGGGTTTAGTAAAAATTTTTTGGCAACAAAAAACATTTTTTTTTTAAGTGGAAATTGAGCTAGTTTCTTTTTTTTGGGGAACCCCAACCTTTTGGGGGTTAAAATTTAAAATAGGGGGTTTTTTAAAATTTGGGGGCCGTGAATTTTCTTTCGCGATGGAAAGCAACAACGTTGACAATTTTTGGGGTTTTTTTTAAAGATTTTTTTTGAAAGCTATTTTGTAACGAAAATTTTTTCCCCTTTTTACAACTGCCGCAATGTTTTTTTGGGGGTTTTTTAAATTTTTTTGTAGTGAAATACTTTGCAACGCAACATTTGTAGTAGGGGGGGTTTTTGGGGCAGCTTTTTTGTTTAAAAAAAACGACAACGACATTTTTTTTTTTCAAAAAACCATAGAGTGATAAAAATTGGGGGCCCCGTGACATTTTCAATCGCGTTGGCAGCAAAAAATTTTCTACCCGATGATTTTTGTAGCAGCTATTTTTTGTAACGACAATATTTCCAGTAAAAAATGCCGAAAAACATTTTTGGGGGTTTTTCCCAATTTTTTTGGGGGGGTGAAAAATTTTTTGGGAAAAAAAATTTCTTTTTTTTGTAGTAAAAATTTTGCAGCTATTTGTTTGAGTAAAAAAACGACATTTATAGTTACAATCATAGAGTTTTAAAAATTTGGGGGCCCCTTTTGACATTTTAAATCCGATAAAAGCAAAACGTTAAAAACATTTGTAGCGATGAAATTTGCTGCAGCTATTTTTGTAACAAAAATTTTTTTGGCGGTGACCCCCTACCGCAATGTTTTTTGGGGGTTTTTAACTATTTTTTTGTGGGTGCCCAATATTTGAAAAACGACAAAATTTGTTTTTGGGGTTTTTTTGCAGCTATTTTTCTTTGACTAACGACAACGTTTTTTAATAGTTACAATACATAGAGTGTTTAAAAATTTGGGGCCCCGGGGCTTTTTTCATCGCGGGGCAGAAAAAAATTTTTGGGGCAACATTTGTAGCGATGTTTTTTGGGGTAGCAGCTATTTTAAAAAAACGCAATATTTGCGGGACAACGGCCGAAAAGATATTTTGGTTACAATTTTTTGTAGTGCCCAATTTTGCAACGAAAAATTTTTTTTGGGGGGTTAATTGCAGACTTTTTTAAAAAAAACGACAAGGAAAATCATAGTTATAGTACATAGAGTGATTAAAATTGTGGCCGTGACTTTTTCATCGCAATTGAAAAAAAACAACGTTGACAACATTTGTAGCGATGATATTTGTACCCCCCCTATGTTAAAAATTTTTGTTCTATTTGCGGTGACACCTGCCACAATGAAATTTGTGGTTACTTTTTTGTATGAAAAAAATTTGAAACAAAATTTTTTTTGTAGTAAAAATTTTGCGCTATTTTTTTGAGTAAAGACAAGGACTTTTTTTTTTTTACAATACATAGAAAAAATTTAAAAAAATTGGGGGCCCCGGGGAACATTTTCATCGCGATGGCAAAAACAACATTGAAAATTTTTTGGGGTAGCGATGATTTTTGTTTTCGAAAATTTTGGGGGAAAAATTTTTGGGGGGGAAAAAACCCCTGCCGCAATGAAATTTGGGTTACTATTTTGTATACAATATTTCAAAGACAATTTTTGTTTGTAAAAATTTTGCAGCTAGTTTTTTTAGTAACAAAAACGACATTTAAAGTTCAATACTTAGATTTTTTTAAAAAATTTGGGGCCCCTTTGACATTTTCATCGCATGGCAGCCAACAACTTGAAAATTTTTTGTAGCGATGAAATTTGTAGCACTTTGTTCGTAACGCAATTTTTGGGGGTTGACACCCCCCACAATGATATTTTTGGTTACTATTTTTGTAGTGACAATTTTTAAAAAAGAAACATTTGTTGTGGGGGTTTTAATTGCGTAGTTTCTTTGAGTGGGGGCGGGGGCTTTTTTTAGTTAAATTTTTTAGATTTTTTTTAAAATTTTTGGCCGGTTTTTTTTCCATGGGGGATGGCAGCAAAAATTTTTGAAAACATTTTTTAAGCGATGTTATTTGCAGCAGCTTTTTTTTTTAAAAACCCCCAATTTTTTGGCGGGGACCCCTTCCGCAATGTTTATTTTTGGGTTACTATTTTTTTGAAATTTACAATATTTGCAACGACAACTTTTGTTTAGTAAAAAATTTGGGGGGTAGTTTTTTTGAGTCACGCCCAACGCCCTTTATTTTACAATACTTTAGAGTTTTAAAAATTTTGTGGCCATGTTTTTTTCATCGCGATGGCAGCAAAAAACGTTGAAAATTTTTTTTAAAACAAAAAATTTTTTGGAAAAAAAAGTTCGTAACGTCAATATTTGCGGTAAAAATGCCGAAAAAAAAATTTTTTGTGCTTACAAGGGGTTTGTAGTGACAATTTTTTGCAACCCCAAATTTTTTGTTTTGGGGTAATTGCAGCTATTTTTTTTGAGTAACGATAAGGCCCTTCATATTTTTTAAACATGGGTTTTTTAAAATTGGGGGCCGTTTTTTTTCATCGCGTTGGCAGCAAAAAAACTTTGAAAACATTTGAAAGCGTTTTTTTTTTGGGAGCGCTTTGTTCGTAACGTCAAATTTTTGCGGCGACAACTGCCGAAATGATATTTGTCTTAAAATGTTTGTGGGTAAAAAATTTTTTAAAAAATGACAAATTTGTTTAGTAAAAATTTTTGCAGTTTTTTTTGTTTGAGTAAAGACAAGGACTTTTTATTTTTACAATACATGGGTTTTTTTTAAATTTGGGTGACATTTTCATCGCGATGGCACAACAACGTTGACAACATTGCTAGTGACGATATTTGTACAAAAAATTTTTGTAACGACAATATTTCCAGTGACAACTGCCGAAAAGTTTTTTTGGGGTTTTACAATTTTTTGTAGTGACATTATTTTTGAAAAACAAAAAAATTTTTTGTATTAGTGGTAATTGAAAAAAAGGGGTTTGGGGGGGGGGGGGGTTGTAACAAAAAACGACATTTAATTACAATACATGAAAAAATAAAAATTGTGGCCGTGACTTTTTCATCGCGTTGGCAGCAACAACTTTTCCTGGGGGATGATATTTGTAGCAGCTATATTTGGGGGGACAATATTTTGGGGGAAAAACTGCCGCCCCCCCAAAATTTTGTTTACAATGTTTGTAGTGACAAAAATTTAAAAACCCCGAATACTTTTTTTTTTTGTGGTAACCCCCAGTTTTTTTTTTTTGGGGTAACGCAACGACATTTATAGTTTACAATTTTTTGAGTGATTAAAATTGTGCCCGTGGACTTTTTCATCGCGATGGCAGCAAAAATTTTTGGAAAAATTTTTTGTAGCATGAAAATTTGCAGCAGCAAATGTTTTTAAACAAAAAATTTTTTTGGGGGGGTTTTGACACCTCCCCGAAAATGTTTTTTGTGGTTAAATTTTTTTGTAGTAAAAATATTTGAAAACGAAAATTTTTTGTTTTTTTTTGGGTAATTGCAGCTGTTTCTTTGACTAACAAACAAACGACATTTATAGTTACAATTCATAGAGTGTTTAAAAAAATTGGGGCCAAAAACTTTTTAAAAGGGGGATGGCAGAAACAACGTTAAAAACCCATTTGAGCGATGATTTTTGGGTAGCTTTTTATGTTCAAAATCGTAAAAAAATTTGGGGGGTGACAACTGCCGCAATTTTTTGTGGTTAAAAAGTTTGTAGTGACAATATTTGCAACGACAACATTTGTTGTAGTGGAAAATTGCAGCTATTTTGTTTGAGGTAACAAAAAAGGACATTCATAGTTAAAAACATAGAGTAAATTAAAATTGGGGCCGTGACATTTTCATCGCGAGGGCAGAAAAAAACCCGTTGACAAATTTGTAGCGATGATATTTGTAGCGGGCTATGTTCGTAAGTCAATTTTTGGGGGGGACCCCTGCCACAATGATTTTTGTGGTTACTATGTTTGGGGACAATTTTGCAACGAAAAATTTTTGTTGTATTTGGTAATTGCGCTACTTTTGTTTAAAAAAAAGGGACAAGGTTTTTTAAAATATTTCAATACAAAAGTGTTTAAATTTTTTTTGGGCCGTGACTTTTTTCCATCGGATGGCACAACAACTTGAAAACATTTGTTGCGTATTTTGTAGAGCTATTTTTTGTAACAAAAATATTAAAGGACAACGCCGCAATGATTTTGGGGGTTTACATTTTGGGATGAAATTTGAAAAGAAAAAAATTGGGTTTTTGGGGTTAATTGCAGCAGTTTGTTTGGTAACAAACCCGCATTTTAGTTACAAACATAGAGTGATAAATTTGGGCCCACATTTTCATGCGTGGCAGAAAAAACAACATTTAAGCGATATATT
>JBBMOL010004026.1:0-12506 GCA_037954665.1 Laguncularia racemosa | reverse complement strand
CTAGGGGGGCATTTCCGTCGAGGGTTTTTTGCAGATTTAAAGCTGGGGGCCCTTAACCCCCCGGGCCCTTGCTTCCCCCCAAAGGCCCGGGCCCAAGAAGGTCGGCTCTCCTTTCCTTAGGCCAACGGCCTTCCCTTTCCCTGAAGGCGTCTTTTCCCTCTTTTGATGGCCTCCGCTTCGTCCGTGCTTTGATATATTATGTTTACTAGCTCGGGACTTGAATTAGACTTATGTGGGGACCTGTTTTTTAAATCTTGGAGTTCCATAACTAATCCTAGAAAGGTTTTCCCCCACTCGCTTAGCTCTAGCTCTTGTCATTGGCCCCCAAAATACCATGTAGCGGGTCATTAAACTTTGGCTCGTGAACTCTTGATGCTACTTGATCCCCATCATTCCTCCCTTCCTGGGAAAAGATTCGTCCTCGAATCACCACTTCATACAGGGGGGGGAAAAGGTCAAAAAAACTTTAAAAAGTTGCGTTAACTTTCCCCTAGTGACTTGGCACGCAATTTTTGTAAGCGTTATAGAACTACCTTAGTTTTCTTCATCTTAAACGCTTGGAGAAATCGATCTTGATAGCTTAGGTTCTAATCGGCGGGTTCGATTGGGGTCAGGTTACGCACAATACTTGATTCAATTTCGATTCTTGGGTTTTGAATCCTGACGCAAACCCTAGATATCGATCTAAGACCCAATGCTCAAGAAGGATTCAAACTCGAGAATCGAAATTAAATCGAAAACAAAACGTTGCCTGGCCCCAATCGAACCCATTGATTAGAACCTAAGCTATCCAGATAGATTTCTCCAAGCGTTTAGGATGAAGAAATCGAAGGAAGTTCTATTCACAAGAACTAAAGAAGAGAGGATTCTCTCAAGGAAAATTTTCATTCAAATTGATAAACTGTCCTTTCAAATGACAAAACAAGGTGTTATAGTCGAAATATCACATAAGCTGGCGGCCTAAATGCATATATGGCCGGCTTTGAAATAACGGAAGATAAAAAAAAAAAAGACGTTCTACGGATGTCTAGGCCGGCACTACGTCGACGGTGCAGATTCTAAAGCTGGCGGCCTTAACCCGCCGGCCTTGCTTCCCTCAAGGCCGGCCAAGAAGGTCGGCTCTCCTTTGCCTCTAGGCCAACGGCCTTCCCTTTGCTGAAGGCTGTCGTTCCATCGTTGATGGCCTCCGCTTCGTCCGTGCTTTGATATATTATGTTTACTAGCTCGGGACTTGAATTAGACTTATGTCGACCTGCTTCTTACTCTTGGAGTTCCATAACTAATCCTAGCAAGGCTTCTCCCACTCGCTTAGCTCTAGCTCTTGTCATTGGACCTCCAATACCATGTAGCGGGTCATTAAACTTTGGCTCGTGAACTCTTGATGCTACTTGATCCCCATCATTCCTCCCTTCCTCGGAAAGATTCGTCCTCGAATCACCTACTTCATACAGAGAAAGGTCAGAAACATTAAAAGTTGCGCTTACATTACCATAGTGACTTGGCACGTCAATCTTGTAAGCGTTATCATTGATGCGCTCCAACACTTGAAATGGCCCATCTCCCCTGGGGTACAACTTAGATTTCCGCTGTTCAGCAAATCTCTCCTTTCTCAGATGTACCCACACCCAATCTCCTAGATGAAAAACAGTCTTCACACGACCCTTATTGGCCTATCGAGCATAATGCTCATTTTTCTTCTCAATGTTGGCGCGAACCTGAGCATGCAATTCCCTTACAAACTCTGTCTTTTTCTTTCCATCAAGATCAACAAATTCATTAATAGGCAAAGGCAAAATATCTAATGGAGTCAGAGGGTTAAAACCATACACCACCTCAAATGGAGAATAAGATGTAGTGAAATGCACAGTCCTATTATATGCAAATTCTACATGTGGCAGAATTTCTCCCATTGTTTCAAATTCTTATGAATCACAGCACGCAACAAGGTTGAAAGAGTCCTATTGACTACTTCCGTCTGACCATCAGTTTGAGGGTGTGCAACAGTAGAGAACAACAATTTAGTACCTAGCCTATTCCACAAAGTACGCCAAAAATGACTTAAGAATTTCACATCCCTATCACTCACAACGGATTCAGGCAAGCCATGCAATCGTACAATCTCCCTAAAGAACAAATTGGCAATATGTTGTGCATCATTAGTTTTAGAACAGGCAATGAAGTGAGCTATCTTACTAAACCTATCGACAACAACAAATATGCTATCTTTGCCACTTTGAGATCGTGGTAGCCCTAACACAAAATCCATAGAAATGTCAGTCCAGGGTTAATTAGGCACAGGCAATGGAATGTATTCTACATGGGGCATTACTCTGGATTTGGCCCGTCTAAATGCAATGCACTTGTCACAAACAGTTTACACATCATGCTTCATTTTTTGCCAATAAAAATGTTCATGCAAAATATCCAAAGTCTTTTATCACCAAAGTGTCCCATTAAACCACCCCCATGTGTTTCCCTCACAAGCAATCACGCACAGAGCTTTTAGGCACTCATAACTTATCTTTCTTAAACAAATACCCATCATGCCTATAGAAATCAGAATATCCAAACTCGGCACAAGCAGCCCAAATTTGACCAAAGTCAGCATCAGTCTCATATAACTCCTTAATGAGTTCAAACCTAAGCAACTTAGTTTGCAAAGAAGTCAAAAGTGAATACTTTCGAGAAAGTGCATCAGCCACCACATTCTCTTTTCCTTGCTTGTATTTGATCACATATGGGAAGGTCTCAATGAACTCCATCCATTTCGCATACCTCCTGTTAAACTTACCTTGAGTTTTCAGGAACTTCAAACTCTTATGATCAGAATGAATGATGAACTCCTTAGGCCATAAGTAATGTTTCCAAGTCTGCAAGGTCCTCACCAAAGCATATAGCTCATTGTCATAGACTGGGTAGTTTAATGTAGCACCACTGAGCTTTTCACTAAAATAAGCGATTGGCTTAGAATTCTGCATCAAAACACCACCAATACCTTTCCCGAAAGCATCGCATTCAATCTCAAAAACTTTTTCAAAATTAGGTAAAACAAGTAAAGGTGCATTAGTCAACTTACCTTTCAAAGTCTTAAAAGCTTGCTCATGCACTTCAGTCCACTTGAACTCGGTGTTCTTCTTAACAAGATCATTTAGAGGAGCAACTATGGAACTAAAGTCCCTAACAAATCTCCTATAAAAGCTTGCTAGCCTATGAAAGCTCCTGACCTCACTTGCATTCCTTGGTGTCGGCCACTCCCGAATCGCCTTCACCTTTTCTTCATCTACAGTAATCACCTTCGCACCTACAACAAAGCCAAGAAAAACCACAATTTCCATACAAAAGGTGCACTTTTTCAAGTTCGCATACAATTTGTTTCCTCTTAAAACAGTAAACACACTTTGCAAATGTTAAACATGTTCACTTAGAGTTTTGCTATAAACTAAGATGTCATCAAAGTATACAACAACAAACTTCCCAATGAAAGCACGAAGAACATAATTCATTAACCTCATAAACGTGCTAGGCACATTTGTTAATCCAAAAGGCATTACCATCCACTCATATAAACTATGCTTAGTTTTAAAATCCGTTTTCAGTCATCTCCCTCTTTCATGCGAATTTGGTAATAGCTGTTCTTTAAATCAATTTTGGAAAACAAACAGGCACCATGCAACTCATCAAGCATATCATCAAGTCTAAGGATAGGATGTCTATACTTACTTGTGATCTTGTTGATTGCTCGACAGTCAACACACATTCGCCATGTTCCATCCTTCTTGGGAACCAAGATGACAGGAACTGAACATGGACTAAGGCTTCCTCTCATAAACCCCTTCTCTACCAGATCATCAACTTGCCTTTGGATCTCCTTGGTTTCCTCTGGATTTGCCCGATAAGCTGGTCGATTAGGAATGGAAGCACCTGGAATAAAATCAATCTGGTGTTCAATGCCTCTTAGTGGAGGCAATCCCCTTGGTACTTCTTCAGGAAATAAGTCAGCAAATTCCTGCAAAAGAGAAACAACAACTGCAGGCAAAGAAGGGTTAAGATGGTCAGTGGAAAGATAAACATCCTTGTACATCAGTACAAGTAAGTGTCGTTTTACCTTCAAAGCACTTTTAATCTCACTTGCCTCTCCAATGCCACTCGTGTTTCCCTCTAATTCTTTCTTCTCATAACTCACCAGTGTGTTTTTGCCACTCTCTTTCACAGTCTCAATTTTCTTTTCTTGTTCACTCTTGTGTTTCCCTCTCTCTCTGAACTCTCTAGCAATTCTCAACTGATCCTCACTAGCCTCCCAAGGGTTAAGGGGTGTCAAAATCACCTGTCTCTTGTTCAAAATGAAGGAATACCGATTGTGATAATCATCATGAGTGACCTTCCTATCGAACTACCAAGGTCGTCCCAACAATATGTGGCAAGCCTGCATAGGTACCACATCACATAATACCTCATCATGGTACTTCCCTATAGAGAAAGAAATTAGTACCCTCTTGGTCACTTTAACCTCCCCACATTCGCTCAACCACTGCAACTTATAAGGTTGTTCATGCTTCACAGTTTTCAAGTTCAGTTTATCAACCAATAATGTGCTAGCAACATTTGTACAGCTACCACTATCAATAATCAAACTACATAGCTTGTTATTCACATGGCATCTAGTATGAAAAATATGCTCTCGCTGCACTTTATCACCCTCATTCTTAAGTTGAGTATTAAGAACCCGCCTGGTAACAAGCATCTCTCCCTTTACAGGCCCTTCTAAATCCACATCACTACAATCTTCCAATGAGGCCATGTCATCATCATCCCCTGAACTCACACTCTCCACTTCTCCACTCTCCAAAAGGATCATCGCCTTAGTGTTTGGACACTGTGATGCAATATGCCCAAATCCTTGGCACCTGAAACACTTAATATCACGCAATTTAGAAGTAGATTTGGTTTCAGTGTTACCTTTCGAATAGGATGTCAGTGCCTTAGCCTTCTCTTCCTCCTTAGTTTTCGGTGGTGGTTTGTTATTCTTCCAATTCGACTTCCATGAAGAACTAGAAGTTGAATTATACCTGGAAGAGCTTGAAACTGGGTGATACCTTGGAGTACTCTTTCCCTTTAGCTGCTTCTCAATCTTGATCGCCTTATGCAATAATTCCTCAATATCTACATAATGTTGTAGATCAACAATATCAGCGATCTCCCTATTCAATCCACAAATGAGCCTAGCCATTGTAGCTTCATCCTCCTCCTCCACCTTAGCTATAATCATGGCTATTTCCATCTCCTTATAATAGTCCTCTACACTTTTGGACCTTTGTGTCAAACCCTGCAACTTCCTATGCAAATCCCTATAATAGTGATTAGGAATGAACCTCTTCTACATAATAGTTTTCATCTCCCCCCAAGTGCTAACAGGCTCCTCTCCATACCGTCTCCTATTCCTAACCAGTTGATCCCACCATACACTTGCATAGTTAGTGAACTCAACTGCTGCAAGTTTAATCTTCTTGTCCTCTAAATAGTTATGGCACTCAAATATGTGATCAACCTTTTGCTCCCACTCCAAGTATAATTATAGGTCATTCTTCCCTTGAAAGGAAGGTATTTTCATCTTTATGCTACCCAAGTTACTATCTCTCCTTTGGGTATTTTCTCTCCCTATCACGAAATTATACTCTCCTAATTCAGTGTCCTCTCCCTCTTCTATTCTCACTCCCCTCCTTGGAAGCCTCTCAATTCTTCGCCCTACAGAAGTACTACCCGTGGGCTCCCTACCTTGCTCAATCTTATCCATCCTTACATGGATTTGCTCCAGTTCAGCACTCAGTATTCTTTTCATCTCACTCAGTAAAGCATCAAACATCATTTTACTATCTACTTCTCCCTTCTCTCCACCAGTTGGACTTTGATCAGACATATCGCTGCAACAGAAAAAGGTTAGTAATAAAAAATTAAGAAGGCCTCACAATTCACTCCCTCACCAGTTTACACTCAAAGATGTGTATACACTCGTGTATCTCACAATTTGATTTTCCACGATAAAATTCTCACCAATCTACTCTCCTTTGAAAATCCTTGCTCAAGAACTAACTCAATGAGTTTTTCTCCAAAATAAACCACTAGGATAAATCAACCAACAACTCAGAATTCCAACAACACGAGAATACGATGCCTCAATGAATAACTACGATTGACCAATATGGAATATAGTGAATTTGATAGGAAACAATAAACTCGAACAATTAAACAAACTAACTAAAATATAAACTGGAATTTTTTTTTTTGTGAAATTTACTGACTAACTAATTCAAGGCAATGGATTCGGCAATTGGAATTTGCCTTTGGGATTCAGCAATTAGAATTTGCCATCGTCGAAATAGAATAGCAATTCCACAAACGGAAATTTTTTTTTTATATATAATTACCAGCCTTTCTCAATTTCGTGACCGTATGAATGTAAATAAGGAATTGATATTCCTTAAAAATGAACAGCAACGTAACTATTCTCCTCGGCCAAATTCGACAAAACAATGGATATATATATATATATGCTGAATTGAAGACTCTTAAAAGGAATGTCAATTCCTCGACGAAAATGACAGTAGACAATTGTGTTTATGAATTGGCCAATGAGAATCAAAAGCTACGGCAGAGATATATATATATTGACAAATGGGAATCCTCAGCAAAATGTATATTCTCGGTTCTTTTGCAAATGATGGAATCAACGAAGGATAGAAATGATGGAATTACATATATAAAATACAACGAACAACAAAAAAATTTCTTTTTTTAAAAAAACTACGACAGAAAATTTATGCAATCAATTACACAAAAATATTAACAAGGGTAGAGATTACCAGATTCAATGAGCCTTGGCTCTGATACCAAATGACGCGAACCCTAGATATCGATCTAAGACCCAATGTTCAAGAAGGATTCAAACTCGAGAATCAAAATTGAATCGAAAACAAAACGTAACCCGACCCCAATCGAACCCGTCGATTAGAACTTAAGCTATCCGGATAGATTTCTCCAAGTGTTTAGGATGAAGAAATCGAAGGAAGTTCTATTCGCAAGAACTAAAGAAGAGAGGATTCTCTCAAGGAAAATTTTCATTCAAATTGATAAACTGTCCTTTCAAATGACAAAATAAGGTGTTATACTCGAAATATCACATAAGCTGGCGGCCTAAATGCATATATGGCCGGCTTTGAAATAACAGAAGAAAAAAAAAAAGACATTCTACGAATGTCCAGGCCGGCACTATGCCGGCGGTGCAGATTCCAAGGCCAATGGCCTTGAAATTTAGGCCGGTGGCCTTAACCCGCCGGCATTGCTTCCCTCAAGGCCGGCCAAGAAGGCTGGCTCTCCTTTGCCTCTAGGCCGGCGGCCTTCCCTTTGCTGAAGGCTGTCGTTCCATCGTTGATGGTCTCCACTTCGTCCGTGCTTTGATATATTATGTTTACTAGCTCGGGACTTAAATTAGACTTATGTCGACCTGCTTCTTGCTCTTGGAGTTCCATAACTAATCCTTGCAAGGCTTCTCCCACTCGCTTAGCTCTAGCTCTTGTCATTGGACCTCCAATACCATGTAGCGGGTCATTAGACTTTGGCTCGTGAACTCTTGATTCTACTTGATCCCCATCAAATCCTCTATTGATCGTTGAGTCTTAGATCAATATCTAGGGTTTGCGTCATTTGGTATCAAGGCTAAATTCATTGAATCGGGTAATTTCTATCCTTGTTCATACTTTATTTGTAATTGATTGTGTGAATTTTCTGTCGAAGTTTAAAAAAAACAAAAAATCGTTCGTAGAAATTTGGTTTGTCAATTCCATTGTTTACTTTTCTGCTGTTGCTTTTGTTTTACATTGGCCAATTCCTAAACTCAATTATTTACTGTCACATTTGTCATCCCATTGGCCAATCTATATTTCTATCAATTATTGCTGTCAATTCTAACCAAGTTTTATCCTCCCAAATTGCAATTCCAGGCGTGATTGATTGATTCAAAGGAACAAAGAACCTGGTTGTTTAGAGTTTTAAAAAAAAAATCGTATTATTAAAAAAAAAAAAGTTGCTGAATATTTAGTGAGTTTCCGTTATTATTCTAGTTTGTTTGTTAGTTGTTCCAGTGAATTATTTTCCTATCAAATTCGTTCATTTTCCATATCGGTCATTAAGTTTGTCGTCTTTACTTCTTGTTAAATTTTTAAGTTGACACATTGATTTATCCTAGTGGTTTATTTGAAGAAAATTTGTTGAGTCGGTTCTAAAACAAGGGCTTGTAAAGGAAAAGTAGAGTGTGAGATTAATATCGTGAGAAGTCCCAAAATTTGTGTTACACACAAGTGAATTTTCATCTTTAAGTGTAAACACGTGAGGGAGTGAATTGTAAGCCTTGTTATATTATTATTACTAACGTTCTTTGTTGCAACAAACATGTCTGGTCAAAGTTCTCCTGACAGGGAGAAGGGAGTAGGAGATAATGAGTTAATGTTTGATGCACTATTGAGTGAGATGAGAAAAATGATGAGGGCTGAGTTGGAGCCAATATATCAAAGGATGGATAGGATGGAGCAAAGTAGGGAGCCCACGGGTGGCACTACAATGGGTCGAAGATCTAAGAGGCTTCCGAGGAGGGGAGTGAGAATGGAATTGGAAGAAGATACTGAAGTAGGAGAGTATAATTTTGTAATGAGGAGAGATAATACCCAAAGGAGAGATAGTAATTTGGGATGACCTAGAATTATACTTGGAATGGGAGCGAAAGGTTGATCACATATTTGAGTGTCATAATTATTCAAAGGATAAGAAGATTAAAATTGCAGTAGTCGAATTCACTGACTATGCGAGTGTATGGTGGGATCAACTAGTTCGAAATAAAAGATGATATGGGGAGAGACCTGTTAGCACATGGGATGAGATGAAAACAATCATGCAGAAGAGGTACATTTGATATGAACCATGCCCATGTGTGACAAAACCCTATACCAATACGTTTGGAATTGCAACCCAAGATGCCAAAACAACCAAAGTGGAACCGCGACCCGTTGCCTATAGATGAGGTAGGAACCTTGGTATATTCTATTAACGCCACAATCGGAATGAAAGATCGATTGATAAGTCTATTTTGAACGCCATGGAAGAAATCCGATAAGTTCAAGAGAAGTTCTTTGAAGAACCAAGAGAGGAATACTCTCAAATTGTGTTATTCAAAGTTGTATGTATGTTCTATCTTGTGTTTTCCAACCCTAGCAGCGTTTAATAGGGTTTACAGCTCGTAAAACAAAAGCCTAAAATGACATAACATAATAAAGTTGTGGAAAAATAACAAACAAGCAATGTACGCCGGCGGCATAGTAGCCGGCGAAGGATGTACGCCGGGTATATAGGCCAATGGCATAGTAGCCGGCATAGTCCCTCTATCACGCTCTAATTGCAACGCCAGTTCAAAGCCGGTAGCGTTTAAGCCAGCGTTGTCAAGGCCGGCAGCTTTGATCTCCTATGCTTTGCTCTCCTTGAATGACTTGAACAAATGCAAGGTCATTCTCATGGTTGCTCTACTCTTTTCCGGCTTCTTGGATATCCTTTATTAACCCGTTAAGTGCTTCCTTGAATCGTTTCGCTCGAGTTCTTGTGATGGGTCCAGGTGGTACTTCAAGAGGATCTACATTCCATCTTCTAGCTTGACTACCATCATGGCTTTCATCAACATTCCTACTCATTATTTTAGGGATTTACATAGGAAACTACAAAGCTTGACACAAGGGTCTAGAAGTGTAGAGGATTACTTCAAAGAGATGGAAATAGCCATGATTAGAGCTAAAGTAGAAGAGGATGATGAAGCTACAATGGCGAGGTTCATTAATGGATTGAATAGGGAGATCGCTGATATCATTGATCTACAACATTACGTAGATATTGAGGAATTGTTGCATAAGGCGACCAAGATTGAGAAGCAGTTGAAGGCAAAGAGTACTTCAAGGTATAATCCAGCTTCAAGTTCTACCAGGTATAATTCAACTTCTAGTGCTTCATGGAAGTCGAATTGGAAGAATAATAAATCATCACCAAAAACTAAGGAGGAAGAGAAGGCTAAGGCACCAACATCTTATTCGAAAGGTAACACTAAAACCAAATCTACTTCTAAATTACGTAACATTAAGTGTTTCAGGTGCTAGGGATTTGGGCATATTGCATCGCAGTGTCCAAACACTAAGGCGATGATCCTTTTGGAGAGTGGTGATGTGGAGAGTGTGAGTTCAAGGGATGATGATGACATGCCCCCATTGGAATATTGTAGTGATGTGGATATGGAAGGTCCTGTAAAGGGAGAGTTTCATGTTACCAGGCGGATTCTCAATACTCAACCTAAGAATGAGGGTTGTGAAGTGCAACGAGAGCACATTTTTCATACTAGATGCCATGTAAATAACAAGGTGTGTAGTTTGATTATTGATAGTGGTAGCTGCACAAATGTTGCTAGCACGTTATTGGTAGATAAATTGAGCTTGAAAACTGTGAAGCATGATCAGCCTTATAAGTTGCAATGGTTGAGTGAATGTGGAGAGGTTAAAGTGACCAAGAGGGTATTCGTTTCTTTCTCTATAGGGAAATACCATGATGAGGTATTGTGTGATGTGGTACCTATGTAGGCTTGCCACATATTGTTGGGACGACCTTGGCAATTTGATAGAAAGGTCACCCATGATGGTTATCATAATAGGTATTCCTTTATTCTGAACAAAAGACAAGTGGTTTTGACACCCCTCAATCCTTGGGAGGCTAATGAGGATCAGTTGAGGATTGCTAGAGAGTTCAGAGAGAGACGGAAACACAAGAGTGAACAAGAAAAGAAGAGTGAGATTGTGAAAGAGAGTGGTAAAAATACACTTGTGAGCCATAAGAGGAAAGAATTAGAGGGAAACATGAGTGAAATTGGTAAGGCAAGTGAGATTGAAAGTGCCTTGAAGGCAAAACGGCACTTACTTGTACTGATGTACAAGGATGTTTATTTTTCCACTGACCATCTTAACCCTTCTTTGCCTGCAATCGTTGTTTCTCTTTTGCAGGAATTTGCTGACTTGTTCCCTAAGGAAATACCTAGTGGATTACCTCCATTGAGAGGTATTGAGCATCAAATCGACTTCGTTCCAAGTGCCTCAATTCCAAATAGACCAGCATATAGAGCAAATCCAAAGGAGACAAAGGAGATTCAGAGGCAAGTGGATGAGTTGGTAGAAGGGGGATTTGTGAGAGAGAGCCTTAGCCCATGTTTGGTCCCTGTTATTCTGGTTCCAAAGAAGGATGGATCATGGCGTATGTGCGTGGATTGTCGAGCCATCAACAAAATTATAGTTAAGTACCGACATCCCATACCTAGGCTTGATGATATGTTAGATGAGTTGTATGGTGCGTGTTTGTTTTCAAAAGTTGATTTAAAGAATGGTTATTACCAAATACGCATGAGAGAAGGAGACGAATGGAAAACCGCTTTTAAAACCAAATATAGTCTCTATGAGTGGTTAGTAATGCCTTTCGGTTTGACAAATGCACTAAGCACATTTATGCGATTAATGAACCATGTTCTTTATGCTTTCATAAGAAAATTTGTTGTTGTCTATTTTGATGACATTTTAGTCTACAGTAAAAGTCTAGAAGAACATGTTCAGCATTTGCAAATGGTTTTCACTGTTTTGAGAGAAAATAGGTTATTTGCAAATTTAAAGAAGTGTACCTTTTGCATGGAGTCTGTGGTGTTTTTGGGTTTTGTTGTAGGTGCACAGGGGATTTCTGTTGATGAGGAGAAGGTAAAGGCGATCAAGGAATGGCCAACACCTAAGAATGCTAATGAGGTAAGAAGCTTTCATGGTTTAGCAAGCTTCTATAGGAGATTTGTGAGGGATTTTAGTTCTATAGCTGCTCCTTTAAATGACCTTGTTAAAAAGAATGCTAAGTTTAGGTGGACTGAAACACATGAGAAAGCTTTCAATACTTTGAAAGAAAAGCTGACCAATGCACCTTTGCTTGTTCTCCCTAATTTTGAAAACATTTTTGAAATTGAATGTGATGCTTCTAGGAAAGGTATTGGTGATGTTTTGATGCAGGATTCCAAGCCAATTGCTTACTTCAGTGAAAAGCTTAATGGGGTGGCATTGAACTATCCTACCTATGATAAGGAGCTATATGCATTAGTGAGGACTTTGCAAACTTGGCAGCACTATCTATAGCCCGAGGAGTTCATTATCCATTCAAATCATGAGAGCTTGAAATTTTTGAAGACTCAGGGTAAGTTGAACAAAAGGCATGCTAGGTGGATGGAATTTATTGAAACTTTTCCTTATGTTATCATACAAGCAAGGAAAAGGAAATGTAGTGGCTGATGCACTGTCCAGGAGGTATTTATTTCTGACCTTTTTACATACAAAATTGCTTGGGTTTAAGTTTATTAAGGATTTGTATGAAAATGATGCTGATTTTGGTCAAGTGTGGAGTGCTGTTTC
>JBBMOL010004025.1:0-12511 GCA_037954665.1 Laguncularia racemosa | reverse complement strand
ACTAAAGTGAGTAAGCAAGCCTTAATTGCTTTTCACATCGGTAGGTATGAGGATGAGGTATTATGCGATGTAGTGCCGATGCAGGCTTGTCATTTGTTGTTGGGGAGGCCATGGCAGTTTGATAGGAAGGTTGTTCATGATGGCTTTTCTAACAAGTATACGCTTGTTCACCATGGCAAAAGCTATAATCTCAAACCCTTAACACCTAAACAGGTGTATGAGGATCAATTGCAGCTACAACAATCTTTTGCAAAATATAAGGTGAGTGAAAAACAGAGGGAGATTGAGAGAGTAAAAGACATAGAAAAAGAAAAGGAACACAAAAGTCAATACCAAAAGGAAAAAGAAAGGAAGGCTGGAAAGAGTGTGAGAGGCCAAGTTGAAGGGGGATCAACTTTGGTGGTGAGTGAAAAGGAGAGTGCAACCTTGCAAAAGGAGAGTTGTGTGGCAAGAGTGAGTGTAGTGAGGAGAGCATTAGTGATGAAGCAACCCATGTTGTTGCTAGTTTTTAAAGAAACTTGTTTGAATACTAATGAACTTCTTAACTCTTTGCCTGGTGTGGTTGTATCTATTGTGCAGGACTTTAAAGATGTCTTCCCTGAGGAGATTCCAAAAGGGTTACCACCTATTTGTGGTATTGAGCACCAGATTGACCTTGTATCCGGAGCATCTATTCCAAACGAGCCAGCTTTTAGGAGTAATCCAAAGGAGACAAAGGAACTTCAAAGGCAGGTTAATGACTTGATGGAGAAGGGGTACGTGAGAGAAAGCATAAGCCCATGTGCAGTGCCTGTGATTTTGGTGCCTAAGAAGGATAGGTCATGGAGAATGTGTGCTGATTGCCGAGCCATCAACAATATCACGGTAAAGTATCGTCATCCCATTCCTCGCTTAGATGATATGTTAGATGAGTTACATGGGTCTAGTGTCTTTTCCAAAATTGATTTGAAAAGTGGATATCACCAATTAGAATGAAAGAAGGTGATGAATGGAAAACCGCATTTAAGACAAAATATGGATTATATGAGTGGTTAGTAATGCCTTTCGGTTTAACTAACGCACCTAGTACTTTCATGAGACTTATGAACCATGTTTTGAGGACTTTTATTGGAAAATTTGTAGTAGTTTATTTTGATGATATCCTCATTTACAACAAGAGTTTGGAAGACCATATCATTCATTTGAGGGTTGTTTTGGAAGTGCTTCGAAAGGAGCAATTATATGCTAACCTCAAAAAGTGCACTTTTTGCACAGACAAACTTGTGTTTCTTGGTTTTATTGTTAGTGCACAGGGAATACAGGTTGATGAAGAGAAGATTTGTGCAATCCAAGAATGGCCTAGTCCAACTAATGTAAGTAATGTTCGGAGTTTCCATGGACTAGCGAGCTTTTATAGGAGGTTTGTGAAGGATTTCAGCACCATTGCAGCATCACTTACTGAAGTAATCAAGAAGAATGTGGGGTTTAGTTGGGGAGAGCAACAAGAGAAGGCCTTTCAGACGCTTAAAAATAAGTTGACTCATGCGCCACTACTTACTTTACCTGATTTCTTTAAAACTTTTGAGATTGAGTGGGATGCTTCAGGAATAGGTATTGGAGCAGTTCACATGCGCAAAGAGTGGTTTCCTGTGCAGCATCAATCTAAATTACTTCCTAGAGGCGATGGACCATTTTAAATTCTTGAGCGCATCAACGATAATGCCTATAAGTTAGATTTGCCAGGTGAGTATCAAGTAAATGCTACTTTTAACGTTATTGATCTGAGTCCTTTTGATGTAGCCGATGATTTCAGGACAAATCATTTTCAAGAGGAGGGGAATGATGAAAGCCATGATGGGAGTCAAGCTAGAAGGTGGAATGTGGATTCTCTTGAAGTGCCACCTGAACCGATCACAAGAACTCGAGCGAAACGATTCAAGGAAGCACTTAACGGGTTGATAAAGGATATCCAAGAAGCCGAGAAAGATTAGAGCAACCAGGAGAATGAACTTGCATTTGTACAAGTCATTCAAGGAGATCAAAGCATAGGAGGTCAAAACTGCCGGCCTTGAGCCGGCGTTGCAATCAGAGTGTGACAGAGGGACTACGCCATCCACTATGCTACTAGTATATATACCCAACGTACATCCTACGCCAGCTACTACGCCGCCTTCTACGCTGCCGGCGTATATACCCGGTGTACATTGCCTGTTTGTTATTTTTCCGCAACTTTATTATGTTATGTCATTTTGGGCTTTTTTCTTACGAGCTGTAAACCCTATTAATAGCTGCTAGGGTTGGAAAACACAAGATGGAACTTACATACAACATTGATAAACATAATTTGAGAGTATTCCTCTCTTAGTTCTCCAAAGAACTACTCTTGAACTTATCGGATCTCTTCCGTGGCATTCAAATCCGACTTATCAATCGATCTTTCATCTCGATTGTGGCATTAACAGAATATACCAAGGTTCTTGCCTCATCTATAGGCAACAGGTCGCGATTTCCACTTCGATTATTTGGCATCTTGGGTTGCAATTCCAAACGTATTGGTATAGGGTTTCGTCACACGTGGGCGTGGTTCGTATCACTACTGAGCGAATCAGGGTTGTCAACGGAACCTGATTCAAAAGCTTCTTGAAGGCCGGCATCATGAAGGACCATTTCTTTTATATATTTCTTCTTTTATGAACTATTTTTTGGTTGTATTTGGTTTTGGGACACTTTCATTTTCCTCATAATTTTCATTTAAGACTATCCACCTTAAAAGTGGCAAACTTGTAATTTTGACCACTTTCTAACCCTAGGAGTAGCAAGTATAAATACTTGCTTAGAAGAGGGTTTGAGGAGGCCATATTTTTCAGAAAAAACTTAGCACTTTCACGTGTGGAATTAAGGTTCATCCTTAGTTCAAACCTCTTATCAATTTCAACCCAAGAATTGGAATTATGGCGAGTGCGACAAAGTGGAATTGTGAGTCATATCGATTTCATCTTTGTTGTATGTTCATTTCTTCTCTAGTGAGTCATATCAAGGGTAGATTTGAATCTTTCTTGGACATATTTGTGATTGTATTTCGTGGACAACAATCTTGTAAGATTGATTGTTCATTTGAGATTGAATACACTTTAGTGATTGGCGTGAATTTGAGCTTGTATGGGAAGAGGGTACATCACGGTTTTGTGCTTTTCTTTTTCATCCATTTCATGTGTAATTCACTTGTTCTTATTTTTGATTAGTGAAATTGATCATTAGTAGAAGTTAATTGAATCTTTGAACCATTGGATTTCATCAAAGTTCCATTAGGGTCACGCAATTTCCTAGTTGATTGAACCGGTTTGTATGAGACTTGAGAATTGTTTTCCTTGAGTCATTTAATTGTGCTTGAACTTGGTTTTGAGCACATCATCTTTTGGTATCAGAGCACAAGTTGAGAGAAGGGATTAATTGTTGGTTGATTTCATGATTATCATCCTCAATTAGGGTTATTCAATTTGAACCGCAATTGTGTTGTTATGTAGCTTTGAGTTTGCGAAAATTACCTTGGTCGGAATTTTGATTTGCTGCTTGTTGGAGTTAGATTGGGAGGATTGTTGTATCTTCTTGTGATTAATTATTTCGTGGAAGGAAAGAAGTATAGAAGTGTTGTTAAATTCAACAATTTTTTTTGAACTTGAAAACTTACCATTCTCTCGCCGTGACTAGCTTATGGCATAAGGGAGGTTGTGAAGCTTGTTGTTGTGATTCCATTGTGTAATTCTGAATTGAGGAAGTGCATTTTACAGATTTGCATTGAGATTGAGTAGTGAGGAATCTATTTGAATTCAAACACATTCCATTAAATTGTGGGAGTTAATGAGTGTTATTTGAATTTGAAATTCATTTCTTACCAATTGAGGAAGGCTTGCAATTAGTGAAGAGGTTAAAATTCAAATTGGATTTGCTGCCTATTGTAAATTTCGGATTACATTTGTGGAAAGTGTTATATTTGTTGTATTGATATCTTTGCTGTAGAAGTGGAAGTAAATTTGTTGTTGTTGCCAATTATTATTGTTGCCGTGGAAGTGGAAGCATACTTGTTGTTATTGCAACTTGTGTTGTTGACGTGGGAGTTGTTTGTGAAGGAGTGATTTGTGGAACTTAGAAAAATTTGTTGTACCGTGATCTTGAAAGAAGTGGAAATATTGTTCACGTGTTGATTGAATTTGAATTCCACAATGTCTAGTGAAATGCTTCAATATGCTAATGTATTGCGACGAACATTAAGTACATTTGCTAATAAGGAGGAAGAACAAAGGGAAAACTTGTTCCACACTTCTTGTAGGATACAAGGAAATTTGTGTCCTTATAATAAATGGTGGTAGTTATACTAATGTAGTAGCTGCATTGTTGGTATCGAAGCTAAAGCTTTCAACTATTCCACATCCTAAACCATATAAACTACATTGGCTTAATGATCAAGGAAGTTTGTATGTTACCCAAAGAGCTAGGGTACCCTTCAGTATAGGTGACAAGTATTGTGATGAAATTGAATGTGATATCTTGCCTATGTGTGCATCCCATATTTTGCTTGGCAGACCTTGGTTATATGACAGGAGGGTCTTACATGATGGCTTTAGGAATACATATTTGTTCCAAAAGGAGGGCAAACGAATTATTCTGAATCCTCTGTCACCTTCAGAGGTCCATAATGTCCAACAATAGATTGATCGACCATCAGAGGTTAAGAAGGCTTTGATACAAAATGATGTTTCTGAGGGAAAAAAAGTGTTGTTGATGGGACAGGGTGAGATGGAGAGGCTAATCATAGAAGAGGCTCCAACATACTTGCTTCAGTTGAGATGTGTATTAGGGTTACTGGAACCACAGTCTCTACCTCCAGCAGTTTCTCAGGTATTGAATGAGTATACTGACATTTTTCCTGATGATTTGCCAGCAGGATTACCACCCTTAAGAGGGACAGAGCATGCTATTGATCTTATGCCCGGTTCAGTGTTACCAAACTGACTTGCATATCGCATGAATCCTGAGGAGGCTAAGGAATTGAAACGTCAGGTAGATGAATTGGTGGAACGGGGTTTGTTAGAGAGAGTCTCAGCCTATGCGCTGTTCCCACCCTTCTTGTTCCCAAGAAAGATTGAACTTAGAGAATGTGTATCGATAGCAGAGCCATCAACAAAATCACCATCAAATATAGGTATCCTATCCCTAGACTTGATGATATGTTGGATGAGCTGCATGGTTCACAGATTTTCTCCAAAGTGGATCTTAAAAGCGGATTCGGATGAGGGAAGGGGATGAATGGAAGACCGCTTTTAAAATACGTCATGGACTGTATGAATGGTTGGTTATGCCCTTTGGTTTGAGTAATTCTCCTAGTACTTTTATGAGATTGATGAACCATGTATTGAAAGAGTTTCTAGGAAAATTTGTTGTTGTTTATTTTGATGATATTCTGATCTACAACAAAGACCTAGAACAACATGTGGAGCATCTTCGGGCAGTATTTTCAGTATTGAGGACACAATAGCTATTTGCAAATATTCAGAAGTATTCCTTTTGCCAAACTGAGGTAACATTTTTGGGTTTTGTTGTGTCAGGTTCAAGTGTTAGGATGGATGAGGAGAAAGTGAGGGCGATCAAAGAATGGTCAACACCCACTTCAGTTACTGAGGTAAAAAGTTTTCATGGGCTTACATCCTTTTATAGACGCTTTGTCCAAAATTTCAATAGCATTGTCAGTCCTCTCACAAAACTGACTAAGAAGAGTGTTTCTTTTATTTTGAGTGAAAAGGCCTAGAGGAGTTTTGAAGAGATAAAAAAAAAAACTCACTTGTGCTCTATTACTGGTCTTACTTGATTTTAACAAAGTTTTTGAATTGGAATGTGATGCTTCAGGGATTGGAATTGGTGCTATATTAATGCAGGAGAAGAGACCTATAGCATATTTTAGTGAAAAGTTGAGTGGAGCAACTTTGAACTATTCTATATATGATAGGGAATTTTATTCCTTAGTAAGGGCTCTCATGACGTGGCAGCATTATCTCCTCCCGAAGGAGTTTATTATTTATACCGATCATGAATCTTTGAAACATTTCAGGGGACAACATCATTTGTCTAAGCGCCAGGCCAAGTGGGTAGAATTTCTGGAGGGTTTTTCTTATGTGATAAAGTACAAAAAGGGCAATCAGAATATTGTTGCTGACGCTTTATCACGACGGTATGTACTTATCATTTCTCTTCAGTCAAAATTGCTGGGTTTTAAGTTGTTGAAAGAACAATATATATGTGATGAGGAATTCAAAATTGTCATGGAGAGGTGTCTTGGAGGCGGGATGTATGATGGATATTGTGTGATAGACGGTTTTTTGTATAAATCAGGAAAACTCTGTATCCCATCTGGATATGTGAGGGAATTATTGGTGAGGGAAGCACATGTAGGTGATTTGTTAGGACATTTTGGTGAGAAGAGAACTTTAGCCATATTGAGGGAGAATTTCTATTGGAAAGGTATGATAAAGGATGTCCATAGGGTACTAGAAAGGTGTGGTGTTTGCAAGAGAGCTAAAGGGAGGAAAGGTGCATAGGGTGAATATATGCCTTTACCTATACCATCTAAATCGTGGACTGATATCAGTATGGATTTTGTGTTAGGATTACCTAGAACACAAAGGGGGAAAGACTATGATGGTGGTTGTTGATCGATTCAACAAAATGTCACACTTTGTGCCATGTCACAAAACAGACGATCCTCTTTTTATTGCTAACCTTTTTGTGCAGGAAATTGTCAAATTACATGGAGTTCCACACAACATAGTGTCAGACAGAGATACTAAGTTCCTTAGTTTCTTTTGGAAAACACTATGGAGAAAACTGGGTACTAAACTGATGTACGGTACCTCTTGCCATCCCCAAACAGATGGACAAACAGAGGTTGTCAACCGCACACTTGGGAATCTACTCAAAGCAATAGTTAGCAAGAATCTTATTGACTAGGACTTGTGTCTTCCTATTGTTGAGTTCTCTTACAATAGGTCTACTCATAGTTCAACCAATAAGTCTCCCTTTGAAGTTGTTTATGGCTATAACCTTTCCATTCCATTGGACTTTATAGCTGGACCAGCGATAAAGGAAGAAAGTCTTAGTGGAGTTGACCAAGCCCGACAAATTCAGCACATCCATGATCGGACAACTGAACACCTTCAGAAGACACAGGAACAACAGAGGATCCAGGGAAACAGACATAGGAAAATTCATCTCTATAATCCAGGTGACTTAGTCTGGATTAATCTTAGCAGGGACAGGTTTCCACATAAAAAGTTACAGAAGCTATCTCCTAGATCAGACAGACGATTCAGGGTCATAAAGCGCATCAACGACAATGCCTATCGCATAGAGTTACCAGGAGAGTATGGAGTATCAGACACTTTTAATGTCTCAGATCTCTCACCATACTTAGCAGATGACATGCACGAAGATCCATCAGATTTGAGGGCAAATCTTCCAGAAGCTCGAGGAGATGATAGGAATCAGACTCCTTCAGGACCTATCACCAGGGCCCGAGCTAAGGGTCTCCATAATCTAGCTTTAAGGGTTTTGCTAGAGAAACCTAACCTTGAGAAAACTAACCTACTTCCTATATCTTTGCACTATAATTTTGATGCATTTCAGCAGGTTCATTTGTCAGTCCTACAGGATGCAAAAACACCCATACTACTGAGCGAATCAAGGTTGTCAACGGAACCTTATTCAAAAGCTTCTTGAAGACCGGCATCATGAAGGACCATTTCTTTTATATATTTCTTCTTTTATGAACTATTTTTTTGTTGTATTTGGTTTTTGGACACTTTCATTTTCCTTGTAATTTTCATTTAGGACTAGCTACCTTAAAAGTGGCAAACTTGTAAT
Source organism: Laguncularia racemosa (assembly GCA_037954665.1). Classification (NCBI taxonomy): domain Eukaryota; kingdom Viridiplantae; phylum Streptophyta; class Magnoliopsida; order Myrtales; family Combretaceae; genus Laguncularia; species Laguncularia racemosa. The sequence goes on along the minus strand of JBBMOL010004025.1, from coordinate 4,621 downwards.
TTTGACCGCTTTCTAACCCTAGGAGTAGCAAGTATAAATACTTGCTTAGAAGAGGGTTTGAGGAGGCCATATTTTGCAAAACAAACTTAGCACTTTCACATGTGGAATTAAGGTTCATCCTTAGTTCAAACCTCTTATCAATTTCAACCCAAGAATTGGAATTGTGAGTCATATCGATTTCATCTTTGTTGTATGTTCATTTCTTCTCTAGTGAGTCATATCTAGGGTAGATTTGAATCTTTCTTGGACATATTTGTGATTGTATTTCGTGGACAACAATCTTGTAAGATTGATTGTTCATTTGAGATTGAATACACTTTAGTGATTGGCGTGAATTTGAGCTTGTGTGGGAAGAGGGTACATCACGGTTTTGTGCTTTTCTTTTTCATTCATTTCACATGTTTTCACTTGTTCTTATTTTTTGTTAGTGAAATTGATCATTAGTGGAAGTTAATTGAATCTTTGAACCATTGGATTTCATCAAAGTTCCATTAGGGTCACGCAATTTCCTAGTTGATTGAACCGGTTTGTATGAGACTTAAGAATTGTTTTCCTTGAGTCATTTGATTGTGCTTGAACTTGGTTTTGAGCACATCATTGAGTTTACAGGAGATGCCACCTTATGGTGGAAAAAAATTTTGGCTAGTAGGTGGAGAGATGGGGATGATGAAATACATACTTACTGGAGATGAAATAGGTTATGAGGAAGAGGTTTATACCAAAGCATTATAGGTAGGAGCTATTCATGCACCTCCAAACATTGAAATAGGGAGGCAAAACCGTGGATGAGTATGTCCAAGAGTTTGAAACACTAATGATTCGATGTGGAGCAGTTGAACCTCTTGAACAGACTATGGCATGATTTATGTCCGATCTAAAATATGACACACTTGATGAGGCCATCCAATTAGCTTTGAAAGTAGAGAGATAGAGGCATTCTAACCTTTATAGAGTAATGAGTAATAGGTATGGATCCTCTAATAAACTATATGGGTTAGACAATAAACATGCTGATAAGGGGGGATATAGTAGGAATGTGGAAAAGGATACAGTTATTCCAGACATTAGAGGGGAGAAGGAGTTTGTTGGAAAAGGAAAAGCAATTGTTGGGAATGAGAACAAACGGTTGATAGCCAATTCATCAAGAGGAAAGAATTGCCAGGTTAAATGCTTTAAATGTTTAGGTTTTGGACATGTAGTTGCTTAATGTCCTAACTGAAGGGTGATGACTGCTATGGAGGTGGAGAGTTAGGATGAAGAAGAAGAGATGCATGAGCCTGAAGATTTGTCAGTTGTATTAGATGAGTATTATGGAGATGCAGATGTTGAGGTGCATGAGGAAAAAGGGAATGATCAGTATTTGGCCATCAATGTGTTGCGTAGGGTCATGACTACCGTTCCTGTTAATGAAGAGGAATAGAGGAAGAACCTATTTCATATTTCTTGCAGGGTCTAAGGTAACCTTTATGCTCTTATTATTGATGGTGGTAATAAATTGAAGCTAGTCACTACCCCACACCCTAAACCATATAAACTACATTGGTTGAGTGAACAAGGCAGTCTGCATGTTACTTAAAGAGCTAAGGTTCCATTCACCATAGGAGAGAGATACTATGATGAGATAGTTTATGACATTCTTCCCATGTGTGCATCATACATCTTACTTAGCAAACCTTGGTTATATGATAGGAGGGTGTTGCATGATGGGTTTAGGAACACCTATGTGTTCCAGAAGGATAGCAAGCGCATTCTATTAAATCTTATGTCACTTATTGAAGTATAAGAAGCACAGAGATAGATCAATAAAACTATTAAAAAGAAGACCTTATTTATGGGACAGCATGAATTGGAAAAGGCAATTCAAGAAGGGAGACTAGTGTATCTATTGTAGATGAAATATGTGTTGGAAATTGATAGGCAAGAACAGTTACCTCTAATTGTGAACCAGATACTAGATGAGTACATGGATATATTCCCTGATGAGTTACCTAACGGATTACCACCCATGAGAGGCATTGAAAATGCTATTGATTTTCAGCCTGGGTCAGTTTTGCCAAATCGACCTGCATATCACTTGAATCTTGAAGAAGCTAAAGAATTGAAGTGACAAGTGGATAAACTAGTAGAAAGGGTTTTTGTAAGAGAGAGTACTAGTCTTTGTGCTATTCCTGCACTTCTTGTTCCAAAGAAGGATGGCACATTAAAAATGTGCATTGACAGTAGAGCTATCAACAAAATTACTATCAAATGCTGGTATCCCATTCCTAGACTTGATGATATGTTGGATGAACTGAATGGTGCACAATTATTCTCTAAAGTGGATCTTAAAAGTGAATATTACCAAATTCATATAAAGGGTGGAGATGAGTGGAAGATTGCTTTTAAAACATGACATGGTTTGTATAAGTGGATGGTCATGCCATTTAGGTTAACCAATGCCCTTAGTACTTTTATGAGATTGATGAATCATGTCATAAAAGAATTTCTAGGAAAATTTTTTGTAGTCTATTTTGATGACATTCTGATTTTCAGCAGAAACATGAAGAGTTAAGTTAAACATTTACAAGTAGTCTTCTTAGTCTTGAGGAAACAGCAGTTGTATGGAAATCTTAAGAAGTGTTCATCTGTCAATCAGAGGTAACATTTCTTAGCTTTATTGTAACTGGTTCTAGTGTAAGAGTGGATGCAGAAAAAGTTAGGACTATCATAGAGTGGCTAACGCCACAATCAGCAGCTGAGGTGAGGAGTTTTCATGGTTTGGCTTCTTTTTATAAGAGATTTGTCAGGAATTTCAGTAGCATTGTCAGTCTATTCACTGAATTGACTAAAAAGAATGTTCATTTTGTTTGGGGAGATCGGGCTCAAAGGAGTTTTGAGGAAGTGAAAGTGAGGATAACTAGTGCTCCAATATTAGCATTACTAGATTTTGGCAAAACTTTTGAACTAGACTGTGATGCATCTAGGGTAGGAATTGGTGTTGTGTTAATGTAGGAAATGAGGCCCATTGCATATTTCAGTGAGAAACTGAGTGGTGAACCTTTGAACTACTCAGTATACGATAAGGAGTTCTATTCCTTAGTACAGGCATTGATGACATGGCGACACTACCTTCTTCTTAAGGAGTTTGTTATTTATACAAACCACGAGTCACTAAAACACTTTAAAGGCTAACAACATTTGTCAAAACAACAAGCCAGGTAGGTGGAATTCCTAAAGAGCTTCGCTTATGTGATTAAGTACAAGAAGGGGAGCACAAATATTGTAGGTAATGCCTTATCACGCGGGTATATACTTATCACTTCTCTACAATCAAAGTTGCTTAATTTAAATTAATGAAGGAATGGTATGTTCATGATGAACACCTGAAATTGGTTGTTGAGAGATGTTTTAGAGGAAACGTAGTAGATGGGTATTACATAGTAGATGGTTTTATGTATACAATAGGAAAATTGTATATACCATATGTTTCTGTTAAGGAATTATTGGTCAAGGAAGCTCATGCTAGAGGGTTATCTAGGCATTTTGGTAAAAAGAGGACATTAAAGTTATTAAAAGAACATTTTTACTGGAGGGGTATGTTAAAGGATGTCCACAAGGTTTTGGAGAGATGTGGTGTTTGTAAGAAGGCAAAGGGAAAGAAGGGAGCTTGGGGTGAATATATGCCTTTACCTCTGCCTACACAGCTTTAGATTGATATCAGTATAGATTTTATCTTAGGTCTTCCCAGGACATGGAGAGGCAAAGACTCCATCATGTGGTTGTCGATAGCTTCAACAAAATGTCACACTTTGTACCTTGCCACAAAACAGATGATTTCACTTTTTATTTCTAACCTTTTTGTGTAGGAAATTGTACAAGTACATGGTATTCCCCATAGCATAGTGTTTGATAGAGACACTAAGTTTCTTAGCTTTTTTCTAAAAGACACTTTGGAAATGATTTGGTACTAAACTCATGTATAGTACATCTTGTCATCCTCAAATAGATGGCCAAACAAAGGTTGTCAATCATACTCTTGGTATTTTACTAAAAGCAACGGTTGGCAAGAATCTTACCAATTAAGACTTATGTCTCCCTATTGTTGAGTGCGCTTACAAGAGGTCAACTCATAGTTCAATTGGTAAGTATCCCTTTAAAGTCATGTATGGCTATAATCCTACCTTTACATGGGATTTAATAGTTAATCCAACAAGGAAGGAGGAAAGTTTAAGTGGATTAGATTGTGCAAAGGAGATTCAAAAGCTTCATCAAAAGGCTTCTAAACATCTTAAGAAACTTAAGAGCAGTAGAAACTTTAGGGCAACAAAAACAAGAAAACTAAGGTTTATAATCCAGGTGATTTAGTTTGGATTCATCTTAGCAAGGAAAGGTTTCCTCACAAGAAATCACAAAAACTTTCACCTAAAGCAGATGAACCATTCAAAATTCTGAAGTGCATCAATAACAATTCTTACATGGTGGAGTAACCAAGAGAATAGGTCATCTTTGCTACATTTAATGTTGCAGATCTATTGCCTTACTTATTAGAGGATATTCAGGAAGAAACCCCTTAGATTTGAGGGCAAATTTCTATAGGCTTAAGGAGATGGAGAATCAAAACCCTTTTAAATAGTACCTATTT
>JBBMOL010004024.1:0-12518 GCA_037954665.1 Laguncularia racemosa | reverse complement strand
AGTTTTTTCATGTATTTTTCATTCAAAATTTAAAAACCCACATAAAAAAAACAAAAAAAATTTAAAATTTTATTTTCTATCTTTATTTTTTTCTTTTTCTTTTTTTTTACTTATCCAACCCAATGAAAAAAATGGGGTCCTCACACACATAGAGGGAAAAATTGTTGATATCACCCAAACCCTTACTTTTTTAGAGAGGATTCAAAAAAACGGGCAACAATAAAACAAGGTGGGGGATTTCTTTGATGAATGATTGAAACACAACTTGGGGAAATAAAGAAAACCCTTGGGAAATTTAAGTTTGGGGGAAATCTTAATAAGGAATAGAAAAAGGTTTAAACCCTACTATTACCCAAAAATCCTTTAAATGTTTTGCATGGGTTTTGAAGATATCAAGACTTGACCCCCAAATGAAGTTTAAGCTCCTACACAAGAAGTATAAAACCCCAAGAAACAAAATTAAATGATTTCGCTGATATTTTATTGAAAAAAAGGGAAAAACTCAAAATTTATTGGAGTTAGGTTTATTAAAGTATTAGATTATCCCAAGTGTATTTTTGTAGCCCCATGTAATAAAAAAGAAGGGGAAAAAATTTGATATGTTGATTTCCAAACTAAATCAAGCAATACTAAAAGAAAATTTCCTTTCCCCACATAGCGTTTGGTAGATATATGTTGGAAACAATCTTTTTTCATTCATGGATGGTTTTTCAGGAATAACCAAAATCAAAATGTCAGAGGAAGAAAAAAACAAGGAAAACCCTTTCATCAAAACCTGAGGCATTTTTTGTTAAAAAGTTATCCCTTTTGGTCTAAAAAAGCTGAGGAACATATCAAAGCAATGGTTGTATTGTTTCAAAACTGATCCCCCAAGAAATTGAGGTGTATGTTGATGATTTGATTGTAATCCAAAAAAGAGGAAGACCATTAAACACTCTAAAAAAGTTTTTTGAAGGGTTTAAAAAAAATCAATTGAACTTAACTGGGAAAAAAATGTACTTTCGAAGTTCCCCACTGGGAAATTTTGGGTTTTTTAGGGTCAGTCAAAAGGCATCAAAGGGGTTAGAAAAGGTTTAAAGCAATATTGGAAATGCTCCTCCTGCACACTTAAAAAAATCAGGGGACTACTTAGACCCCTAAATTACATTGCTGGGTTCTTTTCCCAACTCTAGAAAAATTCGACATTTATTCAAACTGCTCAAAAAAATGCCGCCATCAGGGGAAATAAAGAATGTAAAACATTTCAAGAAATCAGAAACTCTCATAAATTTTCTTAGTTAGGGGCCCCAAAACTCGGGAAACTTATTTTGTACTTAACAACATGCCTAAATCTATAAGGTGTGCGGTAAAAAAGATAAGAAAAAGAGAACAAGCCATTTATATTTGAGAAAGAATTTTCACGAGAGGGAAAAAAAATATTCGGAAATAGAGGAACACGTTATGCTTAGTTTGGGTCATCATCATCCAAACAATACACGCTCTACTTTTTAAATCAAATTAAAACAAGACATGATCCCTAAAGTTTTTAAAAAAAAAACCAAACCCTTAAATTTGGGTGGGATTCAAAAGGAAAAAATGTTGTTGTCAAAATTCGACATCACTTATATAAACCAGGTTCATAAAAGGGTGGGTTATAATAGATCAATTGGCTAGATATCCACTTGAAGGAACTCCAAGGACCGAAAAACACAATTTCCGGGAAAAAGAATATTGATAAAAAAGGTGTCCAAACATAAAGAAAAAAAATTTCTTAAATGGAAATTGTATTTAATGGAGTTACAAATTTTTTATTATGGAATGGGGGCAGTGTTAGTTTCCCCTGAAGGAAACCAAATTCCCCTATAACAATGAGGCTAACATTCCCATACCCCAAACAAATTGCGTTTTTGAAGATGCTTTTCCCGGGTCTCAAAAAAGTTTTTAGTTTTGGGAATTATGCATTAGGGGTTTTAATGGGATCATCACCATCATTTTTCAGACTCGAGGGGGGGAATATAAGACTAAAAAATCAAAAATTTGGGACCTTTCAAAGCATTTAAAAGGGTTTAAGAAAAAAGTTTAAAAAGTCACATCCATATATCCCAAAGGGTGCAGAATCAGTTTGTCGAGCCTTAGTACATTGCTTTTGACCCAAATATTAAGAGGCATAGAAATCAAACCTTCAAATTTGAGATTGAAGACAAACTGTTTTTTGTTTAGTATTAAAGAAAACATGATATAAGCCTTGGTATTATGATATCAAGATTTTCCTTTAAGGAAAACTCTAGAAAGGTTAAAAAAAGTCAAAAATGGTTAGAAGGTTAGTAAGTCATTTTTGCAAGTGGGTCCACAATATAAACAATCATTTGATAGACTTTTGAGATTTTTGGGAAAAAAAGGGGCAAAACTCTTAGAAAGAGGTACTGAGGGAATATGGGCCCCATGAATGTTCATGTTAGTAGGAAAATCTGAGCTGGGTTTTTACTGCTTTACTATGGAAAATAATTTCATCAAAAAAATGTGGGGCATTTTACCATGTAAAATTTTTTGCCAACAAATAAATGCTCTGCCCCAGGAACTTCATACACTTTTTTTCCCATAGCCATTCTTAATTGGGGTCAACAAATTGGATCGATTAACCCCAAAAACAACCAATGGTTCGGTTTAATGGTGGCAATTTATTTTTCACTAAAAGGGTGAAGCTTCCTAATATTAAAATCACAAAAATGTTGTCAAAAACATCAAAAAAAAATTATTGCTAAAAATGGATCTCTTGAGTCATTTTAAAAAAATAAGGCACAAAATTTAACAAAAATCATGACAAAATTGTGCAACATTTTGGAATCAATCACGGTTTCTACTCCAAACGACTAAAAAAAGAATGGTGCTATAGAAGTGGCCAAAAAAATATTTAAATGGATTATTGAGAAGATGTCGTTATTATAAAGACTACATGGAATTGCCCTTCGCGTCTGGATTGAACATCTATCAGAACGTAACAAGGCTACACCCTTTTTCTTTTGTTAAAGGCACAAGGGAGTATTACGGTCGAAGTTGAGATTCTATCACTCAGAGTATTTTTGAAACTCAATTTTTATAAGCTAATTAGGTGAAAAAAAAGGGTTGATGAATTGAGCCCAATTGATGAAAAGGGGGTTTTTCACATTTTGTATGGTCAATGCTACCAGCAAAGAATGGTTTTGCTTTTTAAAAAAAGAGTGCGACCCGAAATTTTCAAAAGGGAAAATTGTTTATAAAAGATTCTCCAAAAGTGAAGATCCTAGAGGGGAAATTTACGCCTAATTTGGGGCCAATTTTGAAAGAAAGTTTTTCGGGGGGACTTGATTTTTTTCACAAATGGATGGGCTGAATTTTTAAGGACCCTGTAAATTTTAATGCAATTAAATGTCCATCCTGATGAAACAATGAAGTCTTACTGAAGTTTATTTAAAATTTGGGAATTATTGTTCTTTATGGTCTAATTTTATCTCTATGTATAAACTGATATCCCCGATGGTTGTTTTCATTAAAAAGATCATCCCCTCCCATATTTATAAATTTCTTCTTCCTTACTCTTTTTTTCCCTACCACTCAAACACGAAGAAGTTAGAAGAATAAAACAAATAAAAAATGTTGAAAACTCTTCAAATACTCCTAAGGTTTCATTTTTATTTAAAAGAAACTTTTTATTTGCTATTTCAAATTAAAGTCCGAACAATAAGTGGGAAAAATTTGGCAAAATGAATTGGAAAGGTTGGAAATCGGGAAAAAAAATGAATCCCTACAAGCTGATTTTCCTCGGGGTAGTGAAGGGGGTTTTTAAAATTTTATAAAGGGTTATTGTTTGGCTTTTTCTGGGAAATCAAGTAAGATATTTCATTATAAAGATACAAAAAAGTTAGCCCCCAAGGGCACATTCTAAAAATTTATCATTTCTTAAGATTGTCAGTCTATAAAAGACGCTTTCCTATACAAATTGTCAGCCAAGGGGGGCTATTTTAAAAAATTTACCATTTTTAAAATTGCCCTTATAATAACGCTTTCCCCTCAAGTTTTTCCCTTTCTTTGGATTGCCAGTCTGTAATAGATGCTTTTTCCCATGCAAGTTAGTCAAATAAGGGCACTATTTAATTTCTCATTTTTTAGGATTTTTCATTATGATAGGTTTTCCCATGCAAAAAGTTGCTTGCGGGGCACTATTTTTAAAATTTCCCCTTTCTTTTGATTGCCCGCCGTAATAAATACTTTCCTATGCAAGAGTCGCCAAGGGGCACTATTTTAAAATTCACCTTTCTATCACTCCATAGGCCTATTCTAAAATTTTTCATTTCGTCTATAAAAAACGCTTTCTCATGAAAAAGGTCGCCCCCAAAAGGTATAGTTTAAAATTCATCTTTTTTTGCTAGTCCGTAATGGTTCTTCCCATTGGTCACCCCTAAGAGCATATTCAAAAATCCTTGTTTAAAGGTTGCTAGTTGTGTGCTTTTTCCCGGTAAAGATAGCAGCCAAGCACCATCTTAAACATCTATTACTGTTCAATAAAATATTTTCTTGCTTTTAGTTGAATCTTGTAAGCTACACTTTTAACAAAAAAAATGCATTCCTTGGTCTTTGTGGAAAAGTTTTTTCAAAAACTTCATACAAAGAGGGGCAATTGTAGACAAAAATTTTTTTGCCCCCTTTTTTTATTATTTTTTTTTATTATCATTATTTAATTTTTTTCCAAAAAAAAAAAAAAGGAAACAAATGCAATCTGAACGCTAAAAAATTTAAAGGACTGTCAATGGTCTAAGGGGACATTGGCACAAAAAGCTTTGGTAAAGGGTTTAAATCTTAGTGGGTGCAGGGCAGAAAAAAAATTTTCCAGTGGAAAGGGGTTTTAAAACAACATGTTCTTTTTTCGCAAAAAAATAAAAAAAGTGGTTAAAAAAACATTTTCTTTTTTTAAACAAACGGTTAAGAAATCATGTTTTGAACACCTTTTTTTATATTATTTTTTCCCTCCTTGGCCTGATTAACTCATTTTTCCTTCTTGGATGGCACCCTTTTAGAGCTCTTTTTTACACCCACCCCCCCCCCCCCCCCCCCCTTTTCTTCATGTTTCATAAAATTAAGGGGAAAATCACAAAGATCACATTTTTATTGCTCCAAGTAAAAAAAGGGCCCAAATACTTTTAATCAGCTAAAATCGTAATGGAAAATGGGAAAAAACATTCTGCGCAAATATTGTTCTTGAAAATTTTAGCTAAATTTTGGGGCAAAATCAAAGCTTCCATGGATGTTTTTTTTAAAGTTATAGAGTTTATTTTGATGTAACAAAAAGGTTTAAAAAATTTTTAAAATATTTTATTTTAAATTAAAGTTTCAGATTATTAGAAGTTGTTTAATGAATTTTTGAAGTAGAAGAAGGTGTTTTAGAAGTTTAACAAAAGCATTTTCAATAAAAATAAAGTAACAGAAGATAGTTCGAACCTAGTATTTGAAAAGTCCTTAATCTTGTTAATAGTTGGACAGAAATTCTTTCAAACCTTTAAAACAAAGAAAGAAGTAAAAGTTTTAGACAGAAGCTTTTAGAACTTTTGCTTACGGGAATACATTTCAGATTTTGTTTTAAAAGTTTTAACTAAACCCTTTTGGACAACACAGCATATGTGGTTTAGTCAGAAACTTTTCAGAATTTCAGCGGAAAAAAGTAATGCTTTAAAAAAAACATGTTCAAAACATTTTGTCTAACACGGATTTTTTCAGATTAAAAAAAATCTTAATTTTTTTTCTTATAAACTTTTCAATGCCTAATCCACTTGTCAAGTATTTGGTAAATTTTTTGAGTGTTTCCTAAAATGGGTTTATCTTTTTGGTATTTCATCACTTCAAGTTTTTATCAAAAGTTTTATTTAAAATTTTTTTGTTTTCCACTTTTAATTTTTATTGTTCGTTTGTTGATATGTTACAAAAATAAAGGGTAATTACAATAAAGTATAGTTGTTATGAAAAGATAAGGCTCTACAAAATGAGGGGGTTCATGAAATCTTTGAAGTTTACAGAAAAAATTTAACAAATTTATTTCATGCTTATCCCGTTTTTCAGATATTCAAAGCTAGAAAAGATCTTTTAAAAAGAAGAACACATCAAAGGACAAATTTCTGGAAAATCATCCAGATTTTAAATTCAAAAAAACAAGAGAAAATTTTTGGTCTTTTTTTTCAAAAGGATTATTTAAAATTCAAATTTTTGTTGCTTTTTTTGCTAGCTAACCTTGTTTTCTTCTATAAAAAGAAAGAATCTCTAGAAGTTAATGATGATCAATCAAGAACAGAGCAGAAAATTATCTATATCCTTAAAAGTGCACAAAAGAGTTTCATTTAATTTTTATTGAACTTAATTAAGAAAACTTTATTTCTCTTCTTTGTTTATTTGATTGTTTTTTGTGAGTGATTGAGATTTTGTTTGTTACTATAGTTGAGTGATAGCTTAGTGTGAAAGTTAGGGAGATCAGCAGTGAGACTTTCCCAAAAAGTTTTGGTGGTTTTTTCTCTAAATTGTTTTTGGTATAGTGAAACACAATCAGTAAAGAAAACCCGGGTTCCTAAGGGGAACGGGAAAGAGAGGACGTACACGCAAGGGGAAAACCTCTTACATCACCGACCCTGATTTTCCCCCTTCATTTTTATATAATTGCATTTATTGTTTATTTTCTTCTCTTGAGGGCCTGGGTCTCTCCCGCCATTCCTTGCTTGAAGATCCCCAGGGTTTCGTTAGAATTAAACCCCAAAGGTTTGTCCTTGTTTCCGATCAGTATAAAAAATTTGTCCTTTTATTATATTTTTTCTTTCTTTTATTTTTATTATCATTTTTATAAAAAAAATTTTCCCTAAAAAAATTTTTTATTATATTTTTATTATTTTAAAAAAACTTTTTTCTTTTTTTTTTTTATTTTTTTATTAAGAAAAAAGCATTTTTCCCTAAAAAAAATCTTTTTAAAAAAACCCTTTTTTTCCCAATTTTTTTTTTACAGTTTAGAATTTTCCCAAAAAAAAATAATTAATAATAATAAAAATTTTTTGAGCTATTTTTAAAAAAGAAATGTTTCCTTTTAAAATAAATAATAAAAAAAAATTTAGTATAATTTTTAATAGATTTTGTCCTATAAAAAATAAAAAAATGATTTTTTTTATGAAATACGACTGGCAAAAACCGAATAAAAAAGGGACATAGGATTATGGGGTGACCTCTTTAATAATTTTTCTTTTTTTTTTCCTTTAATTAAACATTTTTTAAATAAAAATTTAAAAAAAATTTAACTTGGAAAGGTTTAAAGTGGTAACTATAGTTTTTTAAAAAATAGCTTAGAGCATAGAATCTTGGTTTTTTTTTAAAAAAGAAATTATCTAGCAATTTTGAATTAATACGCTCTTTAATTTTAACATTAATTTTTTTTAAAAATTTTAATCAGGGGAACCCCTTTTTTTTAAAGTAATTTTTTTTTAAATTTTAAAGGGGTTTTTTTTAAAGGGGCATAATTTTTTAGTGTAAATAAAAAAAAAAAAAAAAAAAAATGGGCTCAACAGAAAAAAAAAAAAAAAATGGAGAATAGAATGCACTGTGGTGTTTTTTAATACCCTTTTTAATGCAAAAGACACAATTATCAAAGTTTTTGTATTTTTTTCGTTAGAAGAACAGAATTCTTACTACTTTATGGAAGTTTGGAAATTAATACTGTTCCCCTACACCATGTAGTGATAAATTCGTCTTTTCATTGCACAAACTTAATATATATATACCCATGAAACAAAATTGTTTCCCCAAATTTTAATAATTTGAAAAAAAAGTTTTTTAAAATGCAAAATTAAGTAATTAAAAATTGCTAAGGTGGAAAAACATGAATTACAAAAAATAGTCTCGCTCCTCGATAGCAAAGGTTCACATTACATAATCGTTTTAAAAGGAAAAAAGTACCAAAAGATTTAAATTGATCTCTGAAACTCAAGAAAAAAACATTAGTAATTAAGGCTGTAAAAACATGATTTTGGGGATCTAACACAAATTTTTTAAAAACTCACATGTGTAACCTAAAATACATAATAAGAAGGATAAAGAGATGAAAATCCAAAAAGTCAAAAAAAGGGGGGGCTAATGTTATCAAACTTTTTAGACCTTATATCAGTTGTAATCGGTTTGTTTATTAAAAAAAATACTTTTTGCAAAAATTGTTCCTTGGGATTGAAAGGTAGCTTGTTTGCATAATCATTCCCACAAGTCAAAATAAATCCTTACTAAAGGGGGTTTTAGTAAAAAAATGGCTTTTTATTTTTTGTATCAATAAACTTTAAAAAAACAGTCATTACTTTTTTTGATGCATTAAAATTGATTGCACTTGTACGTTACCAAAATGAGAATTTTTGAATCTAAACAAAATCATGAAAAGTTTATTTCATCCAAAGAATTTAGATGCAACTATTTGAACAATATTTGGTTTGACAATTGATGAATTCCCAAATTTTTATTTCTTTGAATTTTAAGAATCAATCCTTACTGAGGAAAGGGAAAAGTGCTACTTTTGCATACTTTAAAAAATAGAAAAGCTAGCAATGAATACCATATAAGATAGAGAAGTTAATTTTGAAAACCCAAAAAAGATACTTGAAATTGCATTTTACAACACTAAAAGTGATTCTCTTGGGAACTATTGAAATTGACGTAAAACAAATCACAAACATGTTTTCCTACCACAAGCATAAATGAAGCAAATTACCAATCATATTTTTTTACAGTTTTTGCACATGAATTTACCTGTATCTTTGTTTTTTCATGTAAACTCATGGGCCCAACTTTTTGAATTGTCTATTTTATTTTATTTTTTAGCCTTTGTATATTTGCTTAATTAATGAAAAATTTTTTTGTCTATTTACTTTGGAAATTTAGAAAATAATTAAGCTCTCCCATTAATCTTTCATATTCCTTTTTCATCTTCTTACAAATTCATTAATCAAGTTCTGCTAGTGGTTCGTAAAACAATGTCATTTACATAGATTTTTAAAAAATCAAATTTTTATTTTAAAAAAAAAACCCAATTAAATATTTTAGAAAACCACTATTGAAAAGAAATTACTCGAATTTACTAAGCTTTTGAGCTTATTTGAGGGTCTATATAAAATGTTTATTTAGTTAAAAAAAACAAAAATCAACACATTTCTCATGCTTAAAACCCTATGTTTACCCCCTACACTTAACTTGAACAAATTTTTTGGTAAAATTGTTCCAATGATCCAAATTTTGCTCTTAAGGACAAAATAGCTAAAGCCAAAAAAGATTTTTCATTTTGCCAACTTCGGGAATTTCCCCTTCCCCACTTTGGTCAATGAATTTTGTCGCAAACACTCCCTTTTTTTTTTTTGTAAATTTTTTTTTGTTTGCTTGGTTTTTTGTTTTTATAGTTTTTTTTTTTTGTTTAAAAACTTTTTGTTTTTTTTTTTTGGTTTTTTTTTTAAATTAAAAAACAATTATTAAATTGATTAATGAAAAAAAAAAATTTAATAAATGGGAAAGTAAAACATTTATAAAAATTTAAAAAAATAAAAAACTAACATTTAAATTTATATAAATAAAAATCAAAAAAATCAATTTAAAAATAAACCAAAATTGTCCACAAAATAGAGAAAAACATACAAACAAAACAAATTTCAAAAAAATCTAAAAAAAAGAAAAATTTTTTGGTTAAATAAAATAAAATTTTTATTTTAAAAAAATTTTATGAAATAGATATCCAAAAAACTTTTTCCAAAAAAGGGTTGGAGACGTAGACCTGTCCGACTTTTAGTGCAAATTTTTTTTAAAAATTTTTGAAAAAAAAAAATTAAAAAAAAATCGCAATCGTTTTTCTTTTTTTTTAATAAAAAAAAAAAAAGAAAAAAAAAAAAATGAGTTCATTTGTCATAACTTTGTCTCTTTTTTTTTTTTTAAAAAAAATTAACCCAAATACCCAGCGATCGAAAACAAGGAATTTAACCCCGTAAAATACCAAATGAAATGCATTTGGTCCAACCCATAGTAGACTCAAAAAAGTTTTTTTTTTTTTTTTTTATTTTATGAGTTCTATAATTCCATACAATAAAAAGGGTTTAAAACCCCTTCAAAATTAAAAAAAAAAAAAACTGTATTGAGCAATTTTTTTTTTTTTCAATTTTGAAAGTCATAATTTTTACTTTAGGAGTTACGGAGCTCAAAAATATTATGCAATAAAACTGATTTAGTTATGAGAAAAGACCAATTCTTGTCATTTGGTATTTTTATGAGGTCTTTTCCTATGTTTTTATTGGCATTAACTACCTAATTGATTAAAAGAAGAGAGAGAGAGAGAGAGCAATTTATGACGAAATTACTCGGTTTTTTTTTTTCGTATAATAAGATAAAACATAAAGGGTGCGAAAAAAATTTAATATTTTTTTTCAAAAATTTAAAAAAAAAACTTGCCCAAAATGCAAACCAATTGCATTTTCACAACCTATTTTTTAATAATTTTTTTGGGATACACTTTTTTAGAATTTTAAATTATATATTTTTTTTAGTTTTCCCCCGAACAACTTATGAGTTGGCTTAGTTTCTTGATTGATTTCCCCGTATCAAGAGAATTTTTTTGCCCCATAAATTTTCTTAACAATAACAAAATTTAAATTATAAAACTATTTAAATAGGCTTAAGAAAAATAAGCAATAAGAATAACTCAAAATTTTTGATAACCAAATCACTTATTTGAATGCAAAGGGGGAAGGGAAAAAAATCGGGAAAAATTTTGAGACATCAATATGTCATAAGGGGGTAATTATTTTAAAAAAAAGCATAATGGTTATATTACCTTTTAAAACCCAAAATTTAAAAAAAATATTAAAATTGCCAAGCTATATCAGGAAAAAAACCCAGCATTACTAACATAAAAGGATAAGAAACAAACCAAAGCAAGCAGCTATAACAGGGTAATGTTGTTAGGAGGATAAAAGGGAAAATTAAAAACCCTGGACAATAACAAACATATTTAAAACCTTTGACGGAGGTCACAAGAACGGAAAGGGAAAAAATTTGTATGCTTTTTTAAAAATTTTTGAACTAGAGGAGCGGTGAAAAAATATTCTTTTTTGTTTGTGTTTTTTTGGAATCTATAAAGGTTTTTCACAAAAAATTATTTGAAAAAAAGTGGGCACACCCATAAAAAATCAAAAAATAAATTTAAAATTTTTAGGTCTTTAAATAATCGAAGCTTTTAACTAAAAATTATGCCACATTACTTTTTTTAATTTTCTTCAAATCGTGAAATAAAAATTTTGCAAAACCCGATCATATCACGGATAGAAACAACTGATGTGAAAAGAAACAACCCACCCGATCAAAAAGCAAATAGAAAATTCTAAAACGATATTATAGGGAAATTTTTATTGGGTAGTTATTTGAGTTTGCATTTCTTTATTTGTTTTTTTTTATCCTTAAAAAACATTAAATTTGCCTATAAATACATATAAATCCTATACAGGGAAGAGATGTTTTTCCCGGGAATGAAATGTCTTTTCATTAAAGTTTTTTCCTTTATTTTTAACCCCTGAAAAAGTTAAGTATGGGTTTAATTTTTTTGGTGAGTAAGGAGTGTTTTTTATCCTTATTTCTAAAAATTTTTCTTATAAAAAACCTGAAAAAACATTTATCGATTCGTGGTGTGTAGGGGCCATTTTCCATGCGATTACTGGAATCTTTTTATCAAGTTACCTAGTGAGTTTTCTCCTAGGCACATCATCCCCTTCCTCAGCTTCATTATATGCTAGATGTGTCTTTGTTTTTCAAATGGGAAAGTGATTTTTTCCCGCTTATTGAATTTTTCAATGGATTGCAGAGGACAGGAGTAATTGAGACAAGTTGACTCTCGCTATTTCATTAAACGGTGTTATTCTGCTACCTAAATGGTAATGTGGGTGCCCCCTTTTATCAGGTATTTTTGGTTTTTTTTCCCTTTTTGATTTAAAAATTATGCTCCTACTTTAAAAAAATTTGTTCAATTTTTTTTATTTTTGAAATTTTTTTTTGAAAAAAACTAGAAAAAAAATTAAATTTAAAAATTTAAAAATTTACATAAAAAATAAAAAAAAAATAATTTTTTTTGAATTTTAAAAAATTTTAAAAAATTGATTTAAAACAAAAAAAAAAATTTGAGAAACTTTAATTGTCTTTACATCATTTTTTTATAAAAAAAAATTTAAAGATAAAAAAAAAGAAAATTTTTTAGGCAAAAATCAAGTACACGTTAAAACTTATTTTTGGAATATTGGCTGGGTATCATGTTTTGTAATTTTTTTTAAAATAAAATTTTTTAGTAAAAAACCTCAAAAGTTGACTCTTTATATTTCATTAAATGGTGTTATTAGAAAGACCTCACCGGGGAATGTAGGGTGCCACCCTTTAAGGAAACCCCTAAAAAAATATAATTTTTAAAAAAAAAGATTCGCAAATATTGTACTTGGAGAAGTTATTCCAAAAATAGATTGGAAGCCCAAAATTAA
>JBBMOL010004023.1:0-12522 GCA_037954665.1 Laguncularia racemosa | reverse complement strand
AGAAAAATTTTAGGAGTTTAGTTGGAAACCGAAGGGTTTTAATAGGTTAGCCTCAGGACTTAAAAACTTGTTTTCCCCTTTTCTCTTTTCAAAAACGAGAAGAGGAAATAACGACGACTAGTGGTCCAAATTAAGACAATCCGCCTCCTTTAGTCTAATTCAATATTTCCCAACAACATTTGGGGTGGCGACTCTAAAAATCAACGAAATTCCTAACTCAATTTGAGGATCTACATTAGATGAGCATAGGGTCTAGTCTAGATCGGATAAGGAATAGGAATGCAAAAAAAAAAAAAAATTAGACTCGACAGGCATCATAACCTTCCCTATAGAGCTTAGAGATGGACCCAATAAGACATAGATCTTGGTCAATTTCCTTGTTGTTAATGCATGGTGCCCTTTAACAATATCATCTTCAAACACCCATCACAAAATATGGTAGGAATGATAGCCTCCATGAAGCCTAAAAGGCAAAGTCCATTACTCTTAAGGTGTTAGTGTTTTGTTTTGGTGATCAATTGGCATCTAGAAATTTGTATCTTCAAGCCCTTTTCTAGTGGGAAGTCCTCATAGTGGAATCTACTCCTAAGGAAAAATCAAGATTAAGAGGGGAACTATGAAGAAATGGAGGAAATTCAAATTGGTAACTCAATTGAATAGACCAAAAAAGATGGGCACGATAGCCTTAAATTTAAGCTACGTTAGCATTGATTGCTTCCTCAGAGCTAACACAATGTTTTTGCATGGTTGCCATCCGACAAGCTTGGAATTGGGACCCGAGGGATTACTTATAGGCTGAATATTGATCCCGACACAAAAGGGTTAATAAAAGAAAAGACATTTTGCACTTAAGCATTAAGCTATTGTAGAGGAAAAGGTCTAAAATTTCTAAAGGCTGGATTTATACAAAAAGAGTCTTACCTTACCCCGCTAGCCAATTATACTAGTGTCAAGGGTCAACTTAAAGGCCCTACCTTGTGCAATGCTACACCGAAGGAGAGAAAAATCTCTCAAACAAATTTGAAAGGGTGTGTGAAGAAGAAGAGACCGATATACTAAAGAATTGATTTAAGAAGGAATGGGAATAGATATAGGACTGAGTGAAGCAAGTGAGTGCACAATGGAAGTTAGAGAAAATAAAAGAAGATTTGAGAAGCAAAGTTCCCAAAGGTGTGGAAAAATGGGTTTTGTGCCTTATATAAGCAGTTACTGAAATATGTGCATTTTCTGATAGTGCTTATGATTGTGCCAAGTGTTACATCTCCAAAGTAAGGGGTGAGATCATTTGACTTTTATGGATACTCTAACCCCATCTTGCCATATGTCCATCTACATTAAAGCAAAAAATTTGTGTGCACGCATTAGTTTTAAAAAATTTACAGGTGAAAAGGCGAAAGTGTGCCTAACAGGTCTCCTTGTCTCCACTGGGCTTGGAGCTTGGTTTTTCACTAGCTACGGCTTACTGATACGTACTTTAGCTTGAGCAAGCAAATTTAGGTTTCAGCCCCCTTAATCAACTCAAAGAGCAGCTCTGGGCTTGGCCAAATTGCTCCTCAGCTCTACCTAGCATAGGCAATGAAAAATTGGGGTGAAGAGTACCCTAGTAGAAAACCCTAATATGAGTGCTTTGAAACACCAAGGTTGACTAACATCCTTCTTAGGACAAAACTAGCAATCTTTGCTAGAGAGCAACTTGAATAGCACATCTAAACATTGTCTCAAAAAGAAATATGATACGGTATCTACTCTCATAAGTGCCAAGTGCCCAATGAGATTATTTTTTGGGCACCCTCAGGGGGGTTGGTGTTGCACGCAAGAAATTATAGGCCTAAATGGTCTAAGGTCTAAGGTCCACTTTATTTGAGCATAACTATAAAAATGGAAAGTACTTAAGCTGATCAAAATAAATTAGGAAAGTAATCTAAACTCTTTAAGAAATGTTTCCATGGGGATATTTTTTAAATAAATTAGGTTTCTTCAAGAAGATTTACTTGATTAAAATATAATATCCTCACAACCTGTAAAAGGGGATACCTTAAACCCGGTAATCATCTAATGCCTTCTACAGACTTTGATTGCCATACCCCCAAACTGCTTCTTTGACTTGAATGTTGGAGTCCAAATATTGAAGACACCTCTAGGGACTTGATAGCTCACGTTTATTCATCTTATAGGTTAGATTTGTAAGCTTGAAAGTTCATCTAGCCAAGGACCGATTGAGGTAACAAGTGCAATCAACAGAAAAAAATTTAGATGAAAAAGAATCAAAATTCGAAGAAGGGAGACACAAAAATGGTAGTGGGGTTTTGTTTTGAAGAGAGAGAGAAAAGAAAAATTGAAGTAATGTTTTATTGGAGAGAGAGAAAAAAAAAAAAGAGAGGGGAAGAACTTGTTATACTTAAAAGCTAATGTGGAGTGTTTATATGGTATTTTGATGTTTAAACATTTTTTTTTTTTTGGGGGACATATGTTGCACTCTTATAGGTTAGTAGTCCTAACATGTTTAATGAAAGGGAAAATGGATTGTTTAAATTTAAATTTTTTTTTATCCTTATCTTACAAGATCATAAAATTTCGGTAATATATATCTCATGGCCACATAGAATTACCTTAGGGAAAAGTTCGTTTCGATATTTAAAAAAAAAAAGTATTTCAATTGGACATCACCTTTTTAAATGCCTTGAACTATCATTTTTAAATTATATAAAAAACAATAAGTTAAACAAAAAGTCATTACTAGTATCATGTCTAGTCTGTATATTTTTTGACATATTACCTTATTCCCATTGAAAATCCAACCACATGAAGATTGAAAGATAAGTTATGTGACAAAATACACCCCCTAAAGAAAGGTGGGTAAAGCTGAGAATGATGAAGCATTCACTTTAAGTGCATTAACCATCCCCACTATAATCTGTTTCAAAGACAAGTATCCCACTTTTGCAGTCGCTATGGGATTAGGGTGGTGCTTGAGGACTCATCCCCACTATAATTTTATTTCAAAGACAAGTATGACGCAGTGCGGAAAGCAAAAAACGAAACGAATCCGAATATGGATTGGTTTCACACAACAAAGAATAGCTCTTTGATGCAAACTATGGTTTTCGCACAACTGGAAATGGAGAAAATTCTCTCACAAAATGTATTTTCAAATAATAATAAGACGTAACCCTAACATTCTGACAAAAAGGTATATATATATTCCCCGTAAAATTTCTAAAAGGGGGAAATCTAAGCGTACACGTGGAAATAAATAATGATATACACATCTATAACCTTCGCCATACACGGCCATGCTCTAGGTCGTGTATGTTTTCTAGGCATGAAACGAGCACAGTATACGGTCGCATACACGGCTGTGTTTTAAGTTTTTTGATTCTGTGAATGTTCCCCCCCAAATTGCAGGGCCGGCTTCAGGCCGTGTATGTTCTTGAGTTCCTTCCAACTAACCGGGCCGTGAAACAACCGTGTATCAGCCCGGTCCTTGTTTCTCCATCATTCTCTCCCACCAAGGAGAACCGCCCCCGAGTTCTCGTCAGATATAAAGGCGTATCATCGGGGTGAAAAAGTGATAAAGTTTCCCAACTTTAAAATTTCAAAAAAATTTATTCATATTTTCCAAAAGTTTTACGACTTTTCGTTGTCTTTTATCTTTTGCAAAACTTCATAAGTCCGTACTTCTTGGGTTGAAGTTTCCCATATTTCCCTACAAAAACCTCCTTAAAAAGGAAACCCCATACCTGATCGCCCAGGCAAAGAGTTTCTTCCGCTATGCTTATCTACAGCCCTTTGTATCGGGTATTGGATTCCTCACTTTCATCTAATTTTCCTGGGCAGTTTTTGGGTTATTGTTCCGCCATATGTTTAGCACCAAGCCCACCAACCCTTTGGGTAATTTGATCAAGTCCGCGCATGTTGTGGTTTTTTTTGATATACCCCCGAGAAGGGTGACCCCCAATTTTGGGTGGAGGGAACTATTGTAAGCGAATTCTTTTCTAAGCCTGTTGATCCCCACCCCCGGGCTTCTCATAGCAATACTTCTGATGAGTTTTTCCGAGGGCCCGTTAGTTTTTTTGGTTTGCCGCTTTTTTGGGATACGATGTTACTGTAATAAGGGACGAAAAAAACATATCCCGGAGTCTTAAAAAGGTACTAAGGAATTTGTTTCTCTGTCGGAAGAAATGGTTTTGGGGCCCCCATGCACCGCCCCCTTCCCTTAAAAAAACACACGCAATAGCCCTGCATAAACAGCTTTCTACAGGGAAAAAAATAAAAGCCTTTTGGAAAACTGTCAAAAAACCAAACAAGAGTCGCATCTTTGGGTACGAGGCAAACCCAAGTAAAAAAGCCCATCGACAAGCCCTCCAAATTTTTCCCGGGCACTGGGGAGGAGTAAAAACCCCAGTGTTTTGGATTGCCCCTTAACACCTAGCAAATGTGCACCTTTCAAAATTCAATACACACCCCTCCTTAAACCGAGGCCAAAAATATCTTTCAAAAACTGCGGTTTTGGGTTTTCTCTAAACCCAATGTCTCGCCATCCACCCCCCGGGCAAATCTCAATAAGTTTTCCCGTAAGGAAAAGATTCAGGAATGAAAACAGCTAAATTTCCCTTTTCACAAGTACCCCCATGGTATGATAGTCGTCCCCAATTTTCTCTGTTGGAAACACTTAGTCCAAAGTGCCCCCCCCTTAAAAAGGGCCACTCCTCTTAGTTCCTTTAGTTCTAAAAAACCAACAATGTTCGCACTTAAAAAGGTAAGTAGGGAAAATCCGCTCTTTCCTACCGGGGCGCCAAAAAAAACCTTGTTTGCACACCCACTTTTATTAGCTTAAAAAGAAAACCTCTGCAAGAACCAATCCATCTAGCGTGCATATCCTTACAACCCGGGGGTTTTGCCAAATAAAGAGTTTAGAGCCCCGCATCCAGTACAAAATGAACTCTTTCCCAAAAACCAAAATAGTGCTCCCATATTTTAAGGGCCCCCCTCACCACGGGTAAGAATCCTTTTTTCATAAATTTAGACTAGTCCCCCCTTTGTTTCCCGCACAATTTTTCACTGTAAAAGGGAAAATTGGCCTTTTTTTCTTTGATAGTACTGCTCAACTCCAACCCCCCCCTTGCTCGCAACCCCATCTCAAATAACTTCTCAAAATCTGGTAAAACGCTATTTAAACAGGAGCACCACGAAAAATTTCTTTTTGCTTCAAGTTCATGAAGCTTTTTCAGATTCTTCCCCATTGGAACTTACCCTTTTCAAACACTTTTAAAAGGGCAGCGACTGTACAAAAGTGCCTAATAAATCTTTTTTGAAACAGTAAGCCAAAAAGCTTCTCAACTTAGAAACAGTTCTCAAACAGGCCTTTCTAATCCCTTCCCCTTTTTCACCACCATTACCCCTTCACTACTAACTACAAAAAAAAACAACAGTCCCCTTGCATAAACGGGGGATTTTTTAAGATACGAACATTTTTCTTTTAGTGCAAAAAAACACACTTTAATGCTAAAAATTTCTTCTTCAGATTACTAAATACTAGAAAATCACGAAGTAACAACAATAAAACGCCCAAAAAGGTTTTAAAAACCCTGGTTCTTTCCCCTCATATGTTGGCTCGGCGCTTTTACTCAACCCAAAAGGGTTCACTGCCCTCATACAGCCCCTCCTTAGTTTTAAATGCCGTCTTCCATTGTCTTCGGGAGGATTTAAATTTAGGGGACCCACTCCGAAAATCTATCTTGGAGAAGATAGTAGCGCCATCAACGATTAACAATCCTCGATGCGGGGGGTAGGTTTTTTACCCTATGGAAAATCTTATTAATAGCTCGGCACAACACAAAAACCCCAGCTCCCTCTTTCTTGGCGGTTAACAAGGCTGGAACCGCACAGGACTTAACGGCCCCGGAAACCCCCTTTTGCCCCAAAAGTCTTGGCTTCTCTTGCAGAATCTCAGTTCCTTGGATCATTTAAGCGGGGGGTTTTGGGAGACAAGCCCCGGGGCAAGGTCTATCTAGTGTTAAATTCCCAAGGGGTGCCCCTCGGGAAATTGTCTAAACCCACCCCAAAACCCTCCATAGATTCTTCACTACCTCTGGAAATTTTTTCCCTTTAACCTCCTCCTTTCTTTGTCACCCTTTCACGATAAGCGTGAAACCACCCGCGACTCCCTCAGGTCTCCCATCACCCCTTTCCAGTTTGGGTGACTTTTGGGGAAAAAGACTCTAAACCTTTTTTTCCTTTCGCGCGCCCCCCTTTTAAAAGTAACAAGGTAATCTCACACCCCCTTCTCCAATTTTTAAAGACTTTCCCCTTCCCCGCATTTGCGCGTCCACATCAATTTTGCCAGGGCCCTCCGAACAAGATTGGCAAGCATCCATGTCTACAATGCGCAAAAAGCTTCATGCTACTTCCAAATTGAAAAGGGTACCCTGAACTCTCCTTGATTTAAATCTTTTTCAGCTGCTTTAACCAAACCCAAAAGGTGTACGAATTCGGGTGCTTCCGGGGCAATGCATTGTTTCAAAACCTCCCTTCCTTTTATGTTTGGCAACGGTCGCTGTTACTATTAGCTCAAACAACCTCCCCATGATAGTACACCGTGTAAAACAACGGGGCCTCTGTGTGATCCTTCTTGTTTTTGGGTTTACATCATGGTCGAATCACATAAGTTGGTTGGTGCTTCTTCTTCTTCCTCATAATTTCTCCCCTCCATCAGGCTCACAGCAAATCTCCATCATCCCCTATTAAGGGGTGTTTTCCTTTTTTTCGCAAACATTCGTTTAAAAGATTACCCGGGTTTATTGCATCGGAAAAACTTGCCCAAGATAGGGGTTTGGCATGGGGTTTTTTTTTGCTTCTAGGCTCCCTTCGTCATGGCTTTTCCCTCCACTCTTTTTCCCTCCTGGTCATGTCCTCAGTAGGGTTTTTATGGGGTGTTTTTCCCTTTTTAAATGCCGACCTCTACCACTACCCCAGCTTCTCCACATTCCCTTCCTCCTCCCCCATTTTCTACTCCCCCTTTTCCTGCAACACAATTCGTCGGAGAGCCAATTCTTTGCCCCTGAGTTACACCATCGTAAACCCAATTTTTTGCTTTTAATTGGAGCTTCAGTCCTCCACATACCCTTGCAAATTTCTGGCCTTTCCTCTCCCTCAAATCATTCCCTCAACCAAACTCATGAACTCTGTCGTTTTCAATTGCACGGAAAGTTTTCCCTGGGGCAAAGGGGGTATATTGTTCAAAAAATTCTGCTCGTATCCGGCGAGAGGAAACATGTTGGGGGGGGCAACTCTTCATCTACCATGATCTCACGGGTGTTTTCCTTTCTTTACCTCCTACTTGAGCCCTCCCCCCAAAGCCCGGGCACCACCTTCAACCCCATGCCACCAATCTTAAAAGAGACTTTGGGGAAATTTCCCTAAGTCAAGAACCGGCCCCCACTTCCCAATCCCCAAACGAGGGAAGCCTTTTCCGAGTGTTTAGGGGGCACGAAAAATGGGAATGTCAACCTTAAACGGTAGTCTCCGTCGTCCCCTTGATCATACCCTCCACATTCCCCTTATAATCCCCTCTAGGGGGGTTTTCCTTATGAGCCCTCCCATAACCAACCCCCCTTTCCCCCACGCCTCCTGTGGCCTACCCCGTACGTATCATACTCCTTCGTGGATTCCCCACTCTCCACACGTCCCCCCCTATTTTCACGACAAGTCGGGTTTTCCGCCCCCAAAATTTTCCACCGTTTTCGTGGGCTTTTCTGCCAACGGCCCCCCAGCCTTATTGGGGCTACCACAAAGCATCGAAAAACCCAATCATTCATAAGGCCCATTTTCCATCGCCCGACCTTCTGATCTTTTCGTCGAACTCTGCCCTTGGAAACCCCCTTGTGGTTCCCCTTTTAAACCCCCCCCGCATCTTGAACACCATCAAGAACACGACCGCTACCTCCCCTTGATGAGTTGAATCCCACAGGGAAAAAACCTTGCTCTGATACCAATCCAGCGCGGAAAGCGAAAACGAAACGAAAATAAAAGGATTGGTTTTTCCCCAACAAAAGAAAAGTCTTTAGCAAATATGGGTTGCGCATAACCCCGGGAAAAAGGAGAAAAATTTCTCTCACGAAATGTATTTTTAAAAATATAAAAGGGTAACCCTAACTGCTGATAAAAAAGAGTTATATAAATTCCCGTGAATATCTAAAAAGGGGGAAAAACTAACGTACACGTAGAAAAAAATTTAAAGTTATACCGTCTATAACCTGTGCAAAACAGGGGTGCCTTGGCCTTTTTTTCTGGATTGACAGCACAGTACACGGTCGTGTCTCTAAGCGGTAGATTCTGTAAATTTCCTGACCGAATCACGGCCTTCTTTTTGGCCGTGTGTAAGGCCTGTATGCTTCTGTGAAATTCCTTCCAATTTACACACGGCCCCTGTAAAAGCCGTTATCATCCGTGTTCTTTTATCTCCCTCAAAAACCCCACTTTTGGGGTTGTATGCTTGGGGGGATGCTTGAGGGCCTAAAAGCTACAAACATACACACACGTTTTTAAGTTAATTTTTTTTTGAAAGTTTATTATAGATTTTGTAAAAAATTTTTAAAAAAAAAAAATAAAAAAACTTTTTGGTTAAAAAATCTTTAAGATAAATATAGGGATTTTTTAAAAGAATTTATGAAGACATTGATATGCATTAAAAATTTTAAAAGGAAATTTTATGATTGAAATGATCTTATGAAAATTATTTACATTATTTACGTATTTTTTTTTAAAACTATTCAATTTTTTGCAATGAAGCTTTTTCTTAAAAAGGGAAACTTTAATATTTTTTTTAAAAACCATTCAGTAGTTTTACATGTTTTAAAAAAATTTGTATGAGTTTAGAAAAACCTTCGCTTTCCTTGTCTTTTCCCCCCTCCCGACCAATTGTTAAAAAAATCCTATTGGTGTTAGAAAAATCCATGTCTTGCAAGAAAGCTGATACACGCAAAAGGTAAAGGACGTAAAGGGGTTTTGAAAAGTGATTAAACTTGTGCACGACGAAAATGACGAATTCCAATTTGCAAGTTGCAACCTTTTTTAAATTTGATTTGATAGGGTTTTTTTTTTTTACCACTTTTTATTCAACCAAATTTATAACTTGCTGAAGAGCAATTAGAAACAGCAAAAGTGAAAAAAACGACCTTGCGTTTTTTTATTAAAACCAAAAAGCCTTCAATCGTTTCTCCAAAATAACCCCCAATACTTTTTACACATCGGGGGCATCCCGATCATATTAATTACATACAGAAAAAGCAATAAAGGTTTTTAATTTATTATCATTCAACTTAAAGTAAGTTTAAGATCTATCAGAAAAACATATCCAATCCACAATCGATCTCCAAATTTTTACGAAAATCCAATATTTTTTATCGTATAATCTACTTTTCAAAAAAAAAAAAAAAAAACTAAATGTTTTAGTTAAGTTCATCTTTTTTAAACCCTTTATCGTTTATCAGTTCACTATTGAAATTATAAAAAAAAATCTCAAATGAAACGATTGAAATATTTTATAAATTTAACCATTGATCCTTCCTGAATTACCAAAACAAGACTTAAAGAGTGCTCTCTTTAAAATGAAACCCAAACCATTAAGAAAAAGAAAAAAGAGTTTTACTTGGATGAAAATTACCGTTTTTGGGCCGCACCGAGCTCAAAGGGACTACGTGGATCAAAATTTTTTCATTTGGCATGACTATACAGCTTATAAGAAGACCACTGATTCTCCTAGCACATAAAGTGACTTCATGCAATCAGAGACACACAACTCGAAAAGGAAGTACAGTACAGGCCCCCCATTTTGTTATAGCGATAAAATAAGCAAAAGATATATCTCTATTTTCCCCTGCGGGTGATGGTCCTCAAACACTGGCCCTGCAGCATGTACTCGAAAGACTTGTTTAGGAAAATGGGACTGGTGCGTTATGAATTTTTCCCAATTCCAGCTCCGTAAAAAAACTCTATAACGTAACTGCTTATATAAAATTATGGGGGAAATTGCAAATAAACGTACCAGAGGTTAAGTTATAAGAGACGTTAAAGTATACCTTGATAAATTTGGGATATAAGCTATAGTTTTAGTGAGTTATTTGTAAATTCTCGAGATTACTCCCCAAGGATTTAAGGTATTAAAGGCACCTCGTTAATTCGTAGTACTTGCGTACTCCCAATCAAAGTTTAGAATGTAATTGCGGTTTGGTGTTTAAAAGCTTACCTTGTTCATATATTTTTCCACAACCCCGGGAATACCGTTCGGGGTTTGGTAGTTGCCAAAAAAAGGTACCCTTCAAAGCCCTCTCATTCAGCAGTTTCATAGGATGAGTTTTAAAAGGGCGGCGTCTTTGCTCGGAACGCCCACCAGCACCGCCAACCCCAACCCTGCGCGCACATAAAAAATAGCCTTCTAATTTTGTAGTAGACAGGGACAACAAGAGAGAATGGTGTTGGTTAGTAGTTAATTACGTCATGAACACACTCAAATGCAGAGATCAGGGCCTGAATGCTCCCAGTGCATTCAACGCTCCGATCCACTCCTCCATTGGTCATCTCCGCAATCACCTGTTGCAAAATATTCAGCATTGTAATCTTTTCTCAAATGAAATTTAATTCAACATGGTATATACAGGAAATCAAACGATAAACCGGGCAAGTTGTTTTGAAAACCAACCTCTTGAATAGGCTTGTCATGATCCTTGATTGACAAACTCAGTGACACCAAAATTCTTGGCTGTAACAAACAAAGGACATGATTTCCAAAATCTCTACACAATCATTCACCAATCGATATTGATTTCGAAGCGTATGAAAAAAGTTAGATTACCTTGTTCAAATCTAGCAGGATTCAAGTCGATCCAATGATCCTTCCCAGCCCCAGCAAGTCTTGCCCCTTCAGCAGCCTATAAATGAAACAATTTAAGGATTTGAACGCAAACCCCTATTTCTTAAGGCTGCCTTAATAAGTAAGAAAGGAAGGAAGCAAATTTACAGCAAGGCCTACTGCACCCAATCCAAAGATTAGCAACAGATTGACCCTTTTTTGGCTTTGCCACGTTCAATGTGGAACCCATCCCTACAAAAGAAAGCCAAACATGATGTCAGGAATCGCGAAACAACAACATCATCATAAGCAATAGAGGCAAAAGAATATAGCAAAGCTCAAACCTGTTAAATTTCCGCAACTAAAACACAGACTTTGGGTCGAGTGGAGCTTCGGGGTTTGATCTTGGCAACACATCCACATGGACAACAGTGTACTCACTGAAAGTGGACGTGCCAAAAAAATGGTAAATAGGCTCCCATCGATTGAGAATCTTGTTTTCCCATCACTAACATGACACCTCTCTCCGTGTTGATTCTTAGGAGGTCACACATGTTGCTCTCCTCTGTTTTGCAGTGAGGGCCCACTCTCTGCACTCCCCTGTGAAAATGGAGGACATGATCTCCAGGTTTGACTTTCCGTTACGCCTCCCCAACACTCCCACTATACTGAAAAAACCCAAACAAAACATTGATATGGACTATGGAAGAGAAATCTTACTCCTAACCTGGAGAAGAAAACTGCATTACTCGCGCTTCTTTGGAATTCTAAATCCCCTTCCACTTCCATATTGTCAACTAAAGATTATAATCACCGAAATAAGTACGCTACATAAGTGCATTAAGAAAAAATAAGGCGTACCCCCCAGCTTCATGACCAATATCCCAGGAAACAAGGTGTTTGACCCTGCCAAAATAAATATCAAATTCAGCTTTTCCCAAAATGTTTCAAGGAAAGAGACCATCTCATTCAAATCCATTTGATTTCCGTGCAGCATCTTTCCACTTTTAAATCCTAAGAATTAAGTTTTCATTGCAAACAACTTCACATACAATACAAAATTTGGGGTAAATGTAATTTTGCAAAATAAGGTAATATATATATATATAAAGCTTTATTTTTAATTCACAGGGTACATCTTAACAAACGTTATATTGAGATAAGTTGAAGGAAGCAAATCAACCTTGGCTTCCCAGAAGTAAACATCAGTGTGACAAAGGGCTGTGTAAAGAATTCTTCATACGAATTTTATTAGCTTGTGGTGGGGCCACCTCCACTTCCTGTATGACCAGTGGCTTCCCTGCCTCCCATGCCACCCCGCTGATATCCATCCCCAAGTCCAAGGGTTTGTGTTTGTGTTTAATAACCCACAGTTAGTACTGCTTATTGTTAACCCGTAAACAATCATACCACCAATATTTGCAGTTAATCCATTTTACTACTGCTTATTCTTTTCTTTTCTTTTCTTTTCTTTTTTGTTTTTACTATTTTCCACGTTCACGATGCATATGCCAAAATTGGTTTACTTTATTGATACTCATACCAAATTGCGTAATTCATACAA
Organism: Laguncularia racemosa; assembly: GCA_037954665.1. NCBI lineage: Eukaryota > Viridiplantae > Streptophyta > Magnoliopsida > Myrtales > Combretaceae > Laguncularia > Laguncularia racemosa. Next base: position 109 of record JBBMOL010004023.1, on the reverse strand, counting down.
TCATAATATGGGGGATTTTAGATCACGTTTCGGCTTGATATATAAAACTACAGACTGCACATTGATTACAATGCTTAAAAGGTTTCTGTTTAGAAAATGATATGAGATT
>JBBMOL010004022.1:0-12530 GCA_037954665.1 Laguncularia racemosa | reverse complement strand
ATGTATTGTCACTATAAATTTCCAAGTCGTTACTCAAAAAAAGTTGCTGCAATTACCACTACAACAAATGTTGTCGTGCAAATATTGTCACTACAAACATTCTAACCACAAATATCATTGCGGCAGTTGTCAACGCAAATATTGTCGTTACAAACATAGCTGCTACAAATATCATCGCTACAAATGTTTGTCAACGTTGTTGCTGCCATCGCGATAAAAATGTCACGGCTACAATTTTAATCACTCTATGTATTGTCACTATAAATGTCCATGTCGTTACTCAAACAAAGTAGCTGCAATTACCACTACAACAAATGTTGTCGTCGAAAATATTGCCACTACAAACATTCTAACCACAAATATCATTGCGGCAGTTGTCACCGCAAATATTGTCGTTACAAACATAGCTGCTACAAATATCTTTCGCTACAAATGTTGTCAACGTTGTTGCTGCCATCGCGATGAAAATGTCACGGCCACAATTTTAATCACTCTATGTATTGTCACTATAAATGTCCATGTCGTTACTCAAACAAAGTAGCTGCAATTACCACACAACAAATGTTGTCGTCGAAAATATTGCCACTACAAATCATTCTAACCACAAATATCATTGCGGCAGTTGTCACCGCAAATATTGTCGTTACAAACATAGCTGCTACAAATATCTTCGCTACAAATGTTGTCAACGTTGTTGCTGCCATCGCGATGAAAATGTCACGGCCACAATTTTAATCACTCTATGTATTGTCACTATAAATGTCCATGTCGTTACTCAAACAAAGTAGCTGCAATTACCACTACAACAAATGTTGTCGTCGAAAATATTGCCACTACAAACATTCTAACCACAAATATCATTGCGGCAGTTGTCACCGCAAATATTGTCGTTACAAACATAGCTGCTACAAATATCTTCGCTACAAATGTTGTCAACGTTGTTGCTGCCATCGCGATGAAAAATGTCACGGCCACAATTTTAATCACTCTATGTATTGTCACTATAAATGTCCATGTCGTTACTCAAACAAAGTAGCTGCAATTACCACTACAACAAATGTTGTCGTCGAAAATATTGCCACTACAAACATTCTAACCACAAATATCGTTGCGGCAGTTGTCACCGCAAATATTGTCGTTACAAACATAGCTGCTACAAATATTTTCGCTACAAATGTTGTCAACATTGTTACTGCCATCGCGATAAAAATGTCACGGCCACAATTTTAATCACTCTATGTATTGTCACTATAAATGTCCATGTCGTTACTCGAACAAAGTGGTTGCAATTACCACTACAACAAATCTTGTCGTCGAAAATATTGCGACTACAAACATTCTAACCACAAATATCATTGCGGCAGTTGTCACCGCAAATATTGTCGTTACAAACATAGCTGCTACAAATATCTTCGCAACAAATGTTGTCAACGTTGTTGCTGCCATCGCGATGAAAATGTCACGGCCACAATTTTAATCACTCTATGTATTGTCACTATAAATTTCCAAGTCGTTACTCAAAAAAAGTTGCTGCAATTACAACTACAACAAATGTTGTCGCTGCAAATATTCTCACTACAAACATTCTAACCACAAATATCATTGCGGCAGTTGTCAACGCAAATATTGTCGTTACAAACATAGCTGCTACAAATATCATCGCAACAAATGTTGTCAACATTGTTGCTAGCCATCGCGATAAAAATGTCACGGCACAATTTTAATCACTCTATGTGTTGTCACTATAAATGTCCATGTCGTTACCAAACAAAGTGGTGTCAATTACCACTACAACAAATGTCTGTCGTTGAAAATATTGTCACTACAAACATTCTAACCAAAATATCATTGCGGCAGTTGTCATCGCAAATATTGTCGTTACAAACATAGCTGCTGCAAATATCTTCGCTACAAATGTTGTCAACGTTGTTGCTGCCATCGCGATGAAAATGTCACGGCCACAATTTTAATCACTCTATGTATTGTCACTATAAATTTCCAAGTCGTTACTCAAAAAAAGTTGCTGCAATTACCACTACAACAAATGTTGTCGCTGCAAATATTTCACTACAAACATTCTAACCACAAATATCATTGCGGCAGTTGTAACGCAAATATTGTCGTCACAAACATAGCTGCTACAAATATCATCGCAACAAATGTTGTCAACGTTGTTGCTGCCATCGCGATAAAAATGTCACGGCCACAATTTTAATCACTCTATGTATTGTCACTATAAATGTCCCTGTCGTTACTCAAACAAAGTAGCTGCAATTACCACGACAACAAATGTTGTCGTCGAAAATATTGCCACTACAAACATTCTAACCACAAATATCATTGCGGCAGTTGTCACCGCAAATATTGTCGTTACAAACATAGCTGCTACAAATATCATCGTTACAAATGTTGTCAACGGTGTTGCTGCCATCGCGATAAAAATGTCACGGCCACAATTTTAATCACTCTATGTATTGTCACTATAAATGTCCATGTCGTTACTCAAACAAAGTAGCTGCAATTACCACTACAACAAATGTTGTCGTCGAAAATATTGCCACTACAAACATTCTAACCACAAATATCATTGCGGCAGTTGTCACCGCAAATATTGTCGTTACAAACATAGCTGCTACAAATATCTTCGCTACAAATGTTGTCAACGTTGTTGCTGCCATCGCGATAAAAATGTCACGACCACAATTTTAATCACTCTATGTATTGTCATATAAATGTCCATGTCGTTACTCAAACAAAGTGTTGCAATTACCATACAACAAATGTTGTCGTGCAAATATTGTCACTACAAACATTCTAACCAAATATCATTGCGGCAGTTGTCATCGCAAATATTGTCGTTACAAACATAGCTGCTCAAATATCTTCGCTACAAATGTTGTCAACGTTGTTGCTGCCATCGCGATGAAAATGTCACGGCCACAATTTTAATCACTCTATGTATTGTCACTATAAATTTCCAAGTCGTTACTCAAAAAAGTTGCTGCAATTACCACTACAACAAATGTTGTCGTGCAAATATTGTCACTACAAACATTCTAACCACAAATATCATTGCGGCAGTTGTCAACGCAAATATTGCGTTACAAACATAGCTGCTACAAATATCATCGCACAAATGTTGTCAACGTTGTTGCTGCCATCGCGATGAAAATGTCACGGCCACAATTTTAATCACTCTATGTATTGTCACTATAAATTCCATGTCGTTACTCAAAAAAAGTAGCTGCAATTACCACACAACAAATGTTGTCGTCGAAAATATTGCCACTACAAACATTCTAACCACAAATATCATTGCGGCAGTTGTCACCGCAAATATTGTCGTTACAAACATAGCTGCTACAAATATCTCGCTACAAATGTTGTCAACGTTGTTGCTGCCATCGCGATGAAAATGTCACGGCCACAATTTTAATCACTCTATGTATTGTCACTATAAATGTCCATGTCGTTACTCAAACAAAGTAGCTGCATTACCACTAAACAAATGTTGTCGTCAAAATATTGCCTTACAAACATTCTAACCACAAATATCTTGCGGCAGTTGTCACCGCAAATATTGTCGTACAAACATAGCTGCTACAAATATCTTCGCTACAAATGTTGTCAACGTTGTTGCTGCCATCGCGATGAAAATGTCACGGCACAATTTAATCACTCTATGTATTGTCACTATAAATTTCCAAGTCGTTACTCAAAAAAAGTTGCTGCAATTACCACTACAACAAATGTTGTCGCTGCAAATATTGTCACTACAAACATTCTAACCACAAATATCATTGCGGCAGTTGTAAACGCAAATATTGTCGTTACAAACATAGCTGCTACAAATATCATCGCTACAAATGTTGTCAACGTTGTTGCTGCCATCGCGATAAAAATGTCACGGCCACAATTTTAATCACTCTATGTATTGTCACTATAAATGTCCATGTCGTTACTCAAACAAAGTAGCTGCAATTACCACTACAACAAATGTTGTCGTGAAATATTGCACTACAAACATTCTAACCACAAATATCTTGCGGCAGTTGTCACCGCAAATATTGTCGTTACAAACATAGCTGCTACAAATATTTTCGCTACAAATGTTGTCAACATTGTTCTGCCATCGCGATAAAAATGTCACGGCCACAATTTTAATCACTCTATGTATTGTCACTATAAATGTCCATGTCGTTACTCAAACAAAGTGGTGCAATTACCACTACAACAAATTTGTCGTTGAAAATATTGCACTACAAACATTCTAACCACAAATATCATTGCGGCAGTTGTCACGCAAATATTGTCGTTACAACATAGCTGCTACAAATATCTCGCAACAAATGTTGTCAACGTGTTGCTGCCATCGCGATGAAAATGTCACGGCCACAATTTTAATCACTCTATGTATTGTCACTATAAATTCCAAGTCGTTACTCAAAAAAATTGCTCAATTACCACTACAACAAATGTTGTCGCGAAAATATTGCTCACTACAAACATTCTAACCACAAATATCATTGCGGCAGTTGTCACGCAAATATTGTCGTTACAAACATAGCTGCTACAATATCTCGCACAATGTTGTCAACGTTGTTGCTGCCATCGCGATAAAAATGTCACGGCCACAATTTTAATCACTCTATGTATTGTCACTATAAATTCCATCGTTACTCAAAAAAGTGCTGCAATTACCACTACAACAAATGTTGTCGTGCAAATATTGTCACTAAAACATTCTAACCACAAATATCATTGCGGCAGTTGTCACGCAAATATTGTCGTTACAAACATAGCTGCTACAAATATCTCGCACAAATGTTGTCAACGTTGTTGCTGCCATCGCGATAAAATGTCACGGCCACAATTTTAATCACTCTATGTATTGTCACTATAAATTCCAGTCGTTACTCAAACAAAGTGCTGCAATTACCACTACAACAAATGTTGTCGTCGAAATATTGCCACTACAAACATTCTAACCACAAATATCATTGCGGCAGTTGTACGCAAATATTGTCGTACAAACATAGCTGCTACAAATATCATCGCACAAATGTTGTCAACGTTGTTGCTGCCATCGCGATAAAAATGTCACGGCTCAATTTTAATCACTCTATGTATTGTCACTATAAAATGTCCCTGTCGTTACTCAAACAAAGTAGCTGCAATTACCACGACAACAAATGTTGTCGTCGAAAATATTGCCACTACAAACATTCTAACCACAAATATCATTCGGCAGTTGTCACGCAAATATTGTCGTTACAAACATAGCTGCTACAAATATCATCGACAAATGTTGTCAACGTGTTGCTGCCATCGCGATAAAAATGTCACGGCTACAATTTTAATCACTCTATGTATTGTCACTATAAATGTCCATGTCGTTACTAAACAAAGTAGCTGCAATTACCACACAACAAATGTTGTCGTCGAAAATATTGCACTACAAACATTCTAACCACAAATATCATTGCGGCAGTTGTCACGCAAATATTGTCGTCACAAACATAGCTGCTACAAATATCATCGCAACAAATGTTGTCAACGTTGTTGCTGCCATCGCGATGAAAATGTCACGGCCACAATTTTAATCACTCTATGTATTGTCACTATAAATTTCCAAGTCGTTACTCAAAAAAGTAGCTGCAATTACCACTACAACAAATGTTGTCGTCGAAAATATTGCACTACAAACATTTCTAACCACAAATATCATTCGGCAGTTGTCACCGCAAATATTGTCGTTACAAACATAGCTGCTACAAATATCTCGCTACAAATGTTGTCAACGTTGTTGCTGCCATCGCGATAAAATGTCACGGCACAATTTTAATCACTCTATGTATTGTCACTATAAATGTCCATGTCGTTACTCAAACAAAGTAGCTGCAATTACCACACAACAAATGTTGTCGTCGAAAATATTGCCACTACAAACATTCTAACCACAAATATCATTGCGGCAGTTGTCACCGCAAATATTGTCGTTACAAACATAGCTGCTACAAATATCATCGCTACAAATGTTGTCAACGTTGTTTAATCACCTATGTATTGCATATTCATTTACTCAAAAAGTGCAATTACCTACAAAATTGTCGAAATATGCTACAACATTACCAATTCATTGCGATGTCACGCAAATATGTCTAAATACTGCTCAAACCGCTACAAATGTGTCAACTTGTTGCTGCCAAAACGCGATGGAAAATGTCACCTCAATTTTAATCACTCTATGTATTGTCACTATAAAAGTCATGTCGTTACTCAAAAATGTAGCTGCAATACCACTACAACAAATGTTGCCCGCAAATATTGCACTACAAACATTCTAACCACAAATATCATTGCGGCAGTTGTCACGCAAATATTGTCGTTTCACAAGCTGCTACAAATTCATCGCTAAAATGTTGTCAACGTTGTTGCTGCCATCGCGATAAAATGTCACGCACAATTTTAACACTCTATTATTGTCACTATAAATTCCCATGCGTTACTCAAAAAATACTGCAATTTCCACACAACAAATGTTGTGTCGAAAATATTGCACTACAAACATTCTAACCACAAATATCATTGCGGCATTTGTCACGCAAATATTGTCGTTACAAACATAGCTGCTACAAATATTCGCTACAAATGTTGTCAACGTTGTGCTGCCATCGCGATAAAAATGTCACGGCTACAATTTTAATCACTCATGTATTGTCACTATAAATGTCCATGTCGTTACTCAAACAAAGTGCTCAATTACCACTACAACAAATGTTGTCGTTCGAAAATATTGCCACTAAAACATTTTAACCACAAATATCATTGCGAGTTGTCACGCAAATATTGTCGTTACAAAAATAGCTGCTAATAATATTTTCGCTACAAATGTTTCCAACATTGTTGCTGCCATCGCGATAAAATGTCACGGCCACAATTTAATCACTCATATTATTGTCCTATAATTGTCCAGTCGTTACTCAAAAAAGTAGCTGCAATTACCACTACAACAAATGTTGTCGCTTAAATATTGTCACTACAAACATTCTAACCACAATATCATTGCGCAGTTGTCAACGCAAATATTGTCATTACAAACATAGCTGCTAGCAATTTCATCGCAAAATGTTGTCAACATGTGCTGCATTCTGTGAACGTAATGTCCATCGGCACAAATTTTAATCACTCATATGTATTGTCACTATAAATTTCCAGTCGTTACTCAAAAAAAGTAGCTGCAATTACCACTACAACAAATGTTGTTCGTCAAATATTGCCACTACAAACATTCTAACCACAAATCATTGCGGCAGTTGTCAACGCAAATATTGTCGTTACAAACATAGCTGCTACAAATATCTTCGCTACAAATGTTGTCAACGTGTTGCTGCCATCGCGATAAAATGTCACGGCCACAATTTTAATCACTCTATGTATTGTCACTATAAATTCCATGTCGTTACTCAAAAAAGTAGCTGCAATTCCACACAACAAATGTTGTCGTCGAAAATATTGCCCTAAAACATTCTAACCACAAATATCATTGCGGCAGTTGTCACCGCAAATATTGTCGTTACAAACATAGCTGCTAAAATATCTCGCACAAATGTTGTCAACGTTGTTGCTGCCATCGCGATAAAATGTCACGGCACAATTTTAATCACTCTATGTATTGTCACTATAAATGTCCATGTCGTTACTCAAACAAAGTAGCTGCAATTACCACACAACAAATGTTGTCGTCGAAAATATTGCCACTACAAACATTCTAACCACAAATATCATTGCGGCAGTTGTCACCGCAAATATTGTCGTTACAAACTAGCTGCTACAAATATCTTCGCTACAAATGTTGTCAACGTTGTTGCTGCCATCGCGATGAAAATGTCACGGCACAATTTTAATCACTCTATGTATTGTCACTATAAATTCCAGTCGTTACTCAAAAAAGTGCTGCAATTCCACACAACAAATGTTGTCGTGAAATATTGCACTACAAACATTCTAACCACAAATATCATTGCGGCAGTTGTCACCGCAAATATTGTCGTTACAAACATAGCTGCTACAAATATCTTCGCTACAAATGTGTCAACGTTGTTTGCCATCGCGATAAAAATGTCACGGCCACAATTTTAATCACTCTATGTATTGTCACTATAAATTCCATGTCGTTACTCAAAAAAGTAGCTGCAATTACCACTACAACAAATGTTGTCGCGCAAATATTGTCACTACAACATTCTAACCACAAATATCATTGCGGCAGTTGTCACGCAAATATTGTCGTTACAAACATAGCTGCTACAAATATCATCGCACAAATGTTGTCAACGTTGTTGCTGCCATCGCGATAAAAATGTCACGCCACAATTTTAATCACTCATGTATTGTCACTATAAATGTCCATGTCGTTACTCAAACAAAGTGTGCAATTACCACTACAACAAATGTTGTCGTCAAATATGCACTACAAACATTCTAACCAAAATATCATTGCGGCAGTTGTCACGCAAATATTGTCGTACAAACATAGCTGCTACAAATATCATCGCAACAAATGTTGTCAACGTTGTTGCTGCCATCGCGATAAAATGTCACGGCCACAATTTTAATCACTCTATGTATTGTCACTATAAATTCCATGTCGTTACTCAAAAAAGTGCTGCAATTACCACTACAACAAATGTTGTCGTCGAAATATTGCCACTACAAACATTCTAACCACAAATATCATTCGGCAGTTGTCACCGCAAATATTGTCGTTACAAACATAGCTGCTACAAATATTTCGCACAAATGTTGTCAACGTTGTTGCTGCCATCGCGATAAAATGTCACGGCCACAATTTTAATCACTCTATGTATTGTCACTATAAATGTCCATTCGTTACCAAACAAAGTGCTGCAATTACCACTACAACAAATGTTGTCGTCAAATATTGTCACTACAAACATTCTAACCAAAATATCATGCGGCAGTTGTCAACGCAAATATTGTCGTACAAACATAGCTGCTACAAATATCTCGCAACAAATGTTGTCAACGTTGTTGCTGCCATCGCGATAAAATGTCACGGCCACAATTTTAATCACTCTATGTATTGTCACATATAAATTCCGTCGTTACTCAAAAAAGTGCTGCAATTACCACTACAACAAATGTTGTCGTCGAAAATATTGCCACTACAAACATTCTAACCACAAATATCATTGCGGCAGTTGTCAACGCAAATATTGTCGTACAAACATAGCTGCTACAAAATCATCGCATACAAATGTTGTCAACGTTGTTGCTGCCATCGCGATAAAATGTCACGGCTACAATTTTAATCACTCTATGTATTGTCACTATAAATGTCCCTCGTTACTCAAACAAAGTAGCTGCAATTACCACACAACAAATGTTGTCGTCGAATATTTGCCACTACAAAATTCTAACCACAAATATCATTACGGCAGTTGTCACCGCAAATATGTCGTACAAACATAGCTGCTACAAATATCATCGTACAAATGTTGTCAACGTGTTGCTGCCATCGCGATAAAAATGCACGGCTACAATTTTAATCACTCTATGTATTGTCACTATAAATGTCCATGTCGTTACTCAAACAAAGTAGCTGCAATTACCACGACAACAAATGTTGTCGTCGAAAATATTGCCACTACAAACATTCTAACCACAAATATCATTGCGGCAGTTGTCACCGCAAATATTGTCGTTACAAACATAGCTGCTACAAATATCTTCGCTACAAATGTTGTCAACGTTGTTGCTGCCATCGCGATAAAATGTCCGGCACAATTTTAATCACTCATGTATTGTCACTATAAATTCCAAGTCGTTACTCAAAAAAGTGCTGCAATTACCACTACAACAAATGTTGTCGTGAAATATTTCACTACAAACATTCTAACCACAAATATCATTGCGGCAGTTGTCACGCAAATATTGTCGTTACAAACATAGCTGCTACAAATATCTCGCACAAATGTTGTCAACGTTGTTGCTGCCATCGCGATAAAAATGTCACGGCCAATTTTAATCACTCTATGTTTGTCACTATAAATGTCCATGTCGTTACTCAAACAAAGTGTGCAATTACCACACAACAAATGTTGTCGTGAAAATTGCACTACAAACATTAACCACAAATATCATTGCGGCAGTTGTCACGCAAATATTGTCGTTACAAACATAGCTGCTACAAATACTCGCAAAATGTTGTCAAGTTGTTGCTGCCATCGCGATAAAAAGTCACGGCACAATTTTAATCACTCTATGTATTGTCACTATAAATGTCCATGTCGTTACTCAACAAAGTAGCTGCAATTACCACACAACAAATGTTGTCGTCGAAAATATTGCCACTACAAACATTCTAACCACAAATATCATTGCGGCAGTTGTCACCGCAAATATTGTCGTTACAAACATAGTGCTACAAATATCTTCGCTACAAATGTTGTCAACGTTGTTGCTGCCATCGCGATAAAATGTCACGGCCACAATTTTAATCACTCTATGTATTGTCACTATAAATTCCAGTCGTTACTCAAAAAAAGTGCTGCAATTACCACTACAACAAATGTTGTCGTGCAAATATTGTCACTACAAACATTCTAACCAAAATATCATTGCGGCAGTTGTCACGCAAATATTGTCGTTACAAACATAGCTGCTACAAATATCTTCGCTACAAATGTTGTCAACGTTGTTGCTGCCATCGCGATGAAAATGTCACGGCCACAATTTTAATCACTCTATGTATTGTCACTATAAATTCCAGTCGTTACTCAAAAAAGTGCTGCAATTACCACTACAACAAATGTTGTCGTGAAATATTGCACTACAAACATTCTAACCACAAATATCATTGCGGCAGTTGTCACGCAAATATTGTCGTTACAAACATAGCTGCTACAAATCATCGCTACAAATGTTGTCAACGTTGTTGCTGCCATCGCGATAAAATGTCACGGCCACAATTTTAATCACTCTATGTATTGTCACATAAATGTCCGCCATTTTAAATTATTTGAATTTAAATTCCAAGTTTCTCAAAATGCATTACACACACAAATTTGCGCGATTGCAATACAAACATTCTAACACATACAGGCATTGTCAAGCAATTTGTGTCCACCATGACAATCTCAACAATTTGTCACTTGTTGCTGCACCGTAAAATGTCAGGCAATTATCACTCTAATTGTCCTATAAATTTGCTTATCAAAATACCAATACACGCAACAGTTGTCGAAAAATTGCCTACAAAATTTCTACAAATTTTCCGGGCATTCACGCAAATTGTCGTCAAACAATTAATATCTATGTTTTCACTTTTTGCCACGCGATAAAATACGGCACATTACACATTTGTCACTAAATTCCATCTTTCTAAACAAATATCATTGCACACAAATTTGTCGTAAAAATGCCTACAAATATCTAACACAAATTTTGCGTTGTACGCAATTGTTAAAAATCGCACAATTAATCATCAATAATGTTTAAATGTGTCGTCCCATGCGATTAAAAACAGGTATTTTCAAAATATTGCACTAAAACATTCTACCAAATAGGCTTCGCATTCGTAATGCAAATTCTACAATTCCTTGTGCAAAATACAATACAATCACTAAATCAGTTCAGAATACCTACAAAAATTTGTATGTCAAACATTACCAAAATTGCTTACCAATTGTCTAAATGCCTCAAACAAATCATGTGCACAATTCGCCAATTCCTCAGTTGTCACATTCCATCGTTATAAAAATGTAGCTGCAATTCCAACAAAATGTTTCTGCAAATATTGTCACTACAAACATTCTAACCAAAATTATTGCGATTGTCACAAATATTGCGTACAAACATACTCACAAATATCATCGCAAGTTACAATTGTTGCTCCAACGATAAAATTTCATCGGCTACAATTTAATACTCATTATTGTCACATAAATGTCCCATTTATCAACAAGTTGCATTAATCACAATTTCGAAAAGTAATATCCACTACAAAATTTACCAAAATATATTGCCGTATTTTACAAAATTGTCTACAAATAGTCTAAAATTTTCGCTACAAATGTGTCAAATTTTCTACTGCGACGGTAAAAATGCACGGACATTTTAATCACCTATGTATTGTCACTAAATGTCCCTAACCAAGTGTTGAATCACTAACAAATTCTAACAAATTTGTCCAAAATTTCACCAAAATCATTCCAACCATTTGTCCAAACAAATGCTTCAATACCAACAAATTTAACTTTGCAAATGTAAATTAGGCCACATTTTAACATGCTGAATTTTAATTCCAAGTTTCAAATAAATTCATCCACAAAAAGTGCTAAATCCAAAAATGTTCGCTAAATATTTACTCAAAATTACATTCATTGCGTTTCCAGCAAATATTCGTTAAACATAGCTCTACAAATCTCGTACAAATGTTTGCAACGTGTTTGCCATCGGATAAAATTAACAATTTTAATCACTTTTTTGTCATATAAATTCAGTCT
>JBBMOL010004021.1:0-12531 GCA_037954665.1 Laguncularia racemosa | reverse complement strand
AGGAAGTCCCAGTATTCCTTTTCTCTTATTCTCAAATTTTTCCTAGAGTTGCAATTCCCTCTTTAGTTGTGTAAAATTGGAACAGTGAGGACACTTTTTAAGCTAAGTTGGGGGAGAGGATAAAAATTTATAGAGAATAGAGAATTAACCATCCCGAATGTTGCCCCTTAAAAAGCAATTTCAACCCAATTTTTTTTTTTTAAAAAAAATTATCATGAAATTGGTATTGTATAAATATTGTAATAAGCATCTACAAAATTTTGAAATTGACTTGTTCAAATGTTTTCACCCACTGTTGTGATTAGAATATTTGGGTTAAAAATTTAAAAGTGGGAAAATCTTTAAAAAAAACAAATTTCCCTTGTATTGCTCGGGGTTGGGAAAAGTCTAAGAGTAAGTGGTCCCAAAGTGAAAAATAAACAAGTTTATCCGGTTTTTCTAGTAATGTATACTCTTTGAAGTTGTTTGTTATAACACTTAGTAAAAAAAAAAAAAAAAGAATCAAGCATAGCCATTACTCCAATGATTCAAGTAATTGAGTTAAGAGTATTCAAACTTGAAAGTTAGAGTGAGGAAGAGTCCGTAGGGGTATCTCAAAACCCGGTCACTTAAGTGACGAGCTCGGGATGTTGCCGACTCAATGAACTCATTATAACGATAAGGGCAAAAAAGGAAAAAGTTCATGAAAAGAAGCGGGCAAAAACCGTCAAAATAGTTGCTTGATTAAATCATAAGAACATGAATGTAAAGATTCATTGAATGAAACAAGACTTATAACAAAAAGAGAGAAAATATAGGGAAAGATTGTTACCATATGCTTTTACTTTATGCTGCAAGGATTATATGTTTGCTAATATCCAATGAAGTTTAATTGTGTGTTTTTGCTTATTGGATTAAGTATTTACTTTTGAATAAAAAATTCTTTTGCTAAACATGAGGATTAAAGTTTGTTTTGTTTAGATTAGCTATTAGATTTTGTCCATGATAATTTGATCACAGGAAACCAGTTTGGTTGAAGTAGTAGACATTAAAATTACAAGTCATGAATTACAAATGAATAGATGCTTGAAATGATGAAAAGAAAGTTCATATAATCTATGACGGATTTCTCAATTGATTTGATTCAATTGCTTGAGGACAAGCAAGAGCTTAAGTGTGGGGGAATTTGACAGAGCCATTTTATACTCAATCTTTATAGTATGAATTGTGTTAATATATTGTTGATTTTATAGAAATCATAAGGAAACGGTACTTAATTCTATTATGGTGATAAATCAGGTTCAATGGAGTCAAGGGTGCTAATTCAAGTAAATTAGAGAAGTCATCTACAACTTGGACCAAAGACAAGAGGAGGCACGGTTTTAGATATGGCCATGGTGCAAACCGTGCTATACACTGCACAAGAAGGTGAAAATGTGGACTATCAACAGAGTGAGGCACGTCTCGTGATCTTGCCGTGGTGGAAACCGTGGTTGAAGCCGTGGTGGAAGTTGAAGTGGAAGACGTGCCAAGGATGAGAAATTGTGGAACATCAACTAGAAGATGGCACGGCTTGAGATCTGGCCGTGGTAGAAGCCGTGGCACACACGATCACGGATGAAGAATTGTAGATTTCCCATAGAGGAAGGCACGACTTGACCCATAGCCGTGTTGTAGGGCGTGCCAGACGGACGATTATTCACTTCTCGAGATTTACTTGAAAAGGAAAGATATTTTCGTATCTTGATAGCAAAAGATCGTCTGCCATCCCCTTATCAATATAAATAGAACCAACCCCAGAGGAGTTGAGGAGGTCGGAGAGTTTTTCATAATCTTGGAGACAAGAAGGAAAGACGGAGGCAGAGCAAAGAAACCGGGTTTATCATGTTTTTACTTTTATTTTTCGTTCTAATGATGAACATGTGTAGCTAAGCAACTTTTCTAGCTAAAGGGTCATAGAAGTTTAATTCTCCACGAATTGTGAGATCTAATTGATTTGTTTTTACTCTATTCTTTGTTTTTGGATATTCATATATCTTTTGAATGTTTTGTCATTATTATCTTTGTTGATTGGTATGAATTAGAGCTCTTCTACTCAATTAGCAAGTTAATATATTGTCAACTAGCACGTCAAATCCGTAATTGTTTGATAGTTCTGGTCTCGGTGACATAATAACATGTTTGGTTATAAAAGAGATGATCGAATTCATGTTATGGAGATGTATGATCTTGTTTAAATAGGTTATCTTATAATCTACTGGCATGAATTGGAGGTCTCTCTAGTTTTTAATGCTATTGATAGATTAAATCCTAAGATCTTGTTTAGGGTTGTCTAATCGATAAGAGAAATAATCAAAGAGCTTGTTTTGATTATCGAGGAAGTAAAGAGGGATAGGTTGTTAGAGCTTGTTAGTAACCATAACCAGTTTGTCTTGAAACAAGAATAGAAAATATTTGCATCGATGATCAATTCCTAGAATTAGACTATCTTGATTCCTTTGGCTAGCCTTTTATCAATATTCGATTTTATTATCTTGTTTCAACTTTATTGTGATTCACAAAACAAACCCCCCCCCCCCACCCCCCATTTTTCTTTTCCTCTTTATTCTCTTTGAATAGAAATATAATTAACCAATCCCTGTGGATTCGACCCTACTCACCACTATATGCAAATCATATAATTGTCTAGGAGTAGGTTTTTATTTTTGTTGGATTCGACACCCATCAAATTTTGGCGCCGTTGCGGGGATTGGTGTCAAATTTATTTCTATTCTTGTATGACTCATTCTTCTCATACAGGTGCATTCAATTATAATCCGAAGATTGAGAAGACTCTTAAGAGGCTGCGAAGAGAAGCTAGATCATCCCTTGGACTGAACTTGGCATCGGAATTGTCTAATTCATCCATTGATTCTAAAAAAGAAGACGACATGGCAAATCCCGAGAGAACATTAAGAGAATTGGCTGCACCGGATGTGAATCAACAACCACTTTGTATTCACTATCCCGAACTAGCTGTTGAATTCGAGTTGAAATCTGGGTTGATACATCTGCTACCCACCTTTCATGGTCTTAAGAATGAAGAT
This sequence comes from Laguncularia racemosa, assembly GCA_037954665.1. Taxonomy (NCBI): domain Eukaryota; kingdom Viridiplantae; phylum Streptophyta; class Magnoliopsida; order Myrtales; family Combretaceae; genus Laguncularia; species Laguncularia racemosa. Next base: position 9,466 of record JBBMOL010004021.1, on the reverse strand, counting down.
CCTCACAAATATTTGAAAGAGTTTCATATAGTGTGTTCTAGTATGAGGCCGTAAGGAATAACCGATGATCAAATCAAGTTACATGGTTTTCCATTTTCTTTTAGTACTAAAGCTAAAGATTGGTTGTTTTATTTGCCTCTAGGTTCTATAACCACTTGGACAGATAAGGTGAGACTCTTCTTGGACAAATTTTTCCCCGCGTCTAAAGCTGCTGGTATAAGAAGAGAAATTTGTGGTATCAAATGGAGGGACACCGAGACTCTTCATGAGTATTGGGAAAGGTTCAAGAAACTTTATGCAAGTTGTCCACAACATGGAATATCTAAACAACTTCTCATCCAAGACTTCTATGAAGGCCTGCTTCCGATGGAGAGGAAGATGATGGATGCTTCAAGTGGAGGCGCCATAGTAAACAAAACCCCTGGTCAAGCTAGGGAATTGATCTCCATTATGGCTGCTAATTCGCAACAATTTGGGTATAGGCATGATACATCTTCAAGGAAGGTAAATGAGGTAAGTGTGTCTAACCTTAAACATCAAATTTCTAACCTAACCTCCCTTGTGCAGCAGATAGCTCTTGGAAAGACCTAGTGATGGGAATCAAAATCCGACAAGACCTATCATTAGGACAAAAATTGAAGGAGTTCAAATCTTGGCGATGAGGGCCCATTTCGAGCAGATCAACCTTGGAATAAATTATTATCTAACCTCTTTTATCTTATTCATAAATTGTATATTCCAACAGGTATGCTTATTTGGTTTCACAAGGCGATGGACAAACTCACTAAGACTCAGCTTGTGGGTTATCTATGGACCGACCTGAACCAGCGATGAGTTGAACCGACGGATTCCATTATGAAGCTAGCCTGCTGAAGATTATTTTCTTTACTTGTAATTTATGTTTGCACCATTTATTTTGTAAGCTTTATGGGACATTTTATTTGGTTGTAATCTTGCTTTAGGACCGGCCACCCTATAGTGGCATAGTTGTGATTTTCTAGTCATTCTAACCCTAAAGGGTGCAAGTATAAATACTTGCAAATTAGGGTTTTTGAGGAGCTTTTTGATATTGGAGAAAAAACACCCCTTTTGCCGTGAGAGAGAGTGCCTCTTTCAAGCAATTGCTCTTATCAATTTCCTTAGTGAAATTGTGGCGAGTAGGCTTGGATTTGTTGTGTGTTATATCAACAAATTACAAGTTGATCCTAATTCCAAACTAGTGAGTCATATCTGGTGAGGATTTAGTTATTTTTATGTACTTTTGTTCTTATGAAATTAGGGTTCTAATTTCGAGATTTGGAAGCACTTTGAATTGAATTGGAATACCATTTCCTTTTCAATTCTAGCAATCGTCCTATCATATATTGTTATCATCACAATTTCGGAATTCTTGAGGAATTTTGAGGGTATTTCCCTTCTTGTGGCGTGGCTCTTCATAGCCATTTCATTCCCTTCTATTTGTTGTGCTTGAACCCCCCTTTTGAGCACATCATAATTTGGTATCAGAGCTTAAGGTTAAGAGGAGGGATTGTTGCAATTGGGATTTTGAAAATTAATTTGGTATCAGAGCTTAAGGTTTAAGAGGAGGGATTGTTGAATTTGAGATTTTTTATCCTTATATTATTATCTTCCTATTGCCGTGAGTTGCTTATGGTTAAGAGGAGGAATTGTTGCAATTAGGATTTTCCTTTGTTTCCATCTTGCCGTGAGTCAATTGAAGGTATATGAGAAGGGTTTTGTTGATTGAAGTTTTGGAAATTAAAAGTTTTTGGTATTACCTTTGTGAACCGAATTGCAAGGGAGTGGAAATTCGGATCAAGTGAATGTATTTTTTTGTTGTTGTTACCTTGATGTTTACGTGATTGATCCTTGTTGAAATTGAGGATTAATTGAATTGTTTGTATTGGTACTAATTGGCGTGAGTATCTTACTTGGGAAGTTGAAACTTGTTGTTGTAGAAGTGGACATCTTGTTGTAATTTTTTGTCTTGACTTCACCGTGAAGGAGAGGAAGGTAGTGCAATTTCGGAAGTGCAAATTGTGTAGGAAGGGAATTGTGTTTGTTTTTGCATTGTTGAATTCGGAATTGTGAGGATATTTGCAATTTTCCAGATTTGATTAGTGTGTAAGAAAGGAAGTTATTTGATTTCAAAACAAGCATTAAGAGTGAAGGAGTTAATTGTGCTTGTTTGAATTTGAAAATTTGCATCTTACCAAATGTGGAGGAGTTGCAATTAGCAAAGTGAATTGATTTTCAAATTTAAATGCTGCCTTCTTATGTTTATTTCGGTTGAAGAATGGTATACAAGTGGAGAAATGCACCGTGATTGAGTAGGAGTATATATGGTGTTGTGTTGTGCAAATTGGAAGTGAAAGTGTATAATTTCCAAATTTGAATTTGCGTGGAAGAAGAGGAAACAATTTGAATTGAAACACATCCATTTACTTCAAGTAGTTAAGAGTGGTATTGATTATATTTCATTTGAATTTGAAATTGATTCTTACCATTTGTGGAAAAGTTGCATTAAGGGTGTCACTTGTGAAATTGTTGCCGTGTATGTGGGAGTGTGTAGTTGTTGTTGCCGTTTCTTGTTGTTGTTTCCAATTAAAGAAGCATCTTAGTTAGTTTTTGTTAGTTGCTATCTTGGAAGTGAAGGGTTGCAACATATTCTTGTTGCGTAAATTTATTGTGTTGTGTGTAAAGTGTATAAGTGGCGGAGTGAGTTGGTTTTGGCGTGAATTATTTTTGTGAAGCAAGTGTGCTACAATTACTAGACATTACATTGGTACATCAAATAGATTACATCCACAAAAATGTCTATTAATAGTGTGAATGGAGGAAGGAGTGATGTAGCATATAGTCGAGTTTGTGGAGGTCAGGGTTCTAATGTTGTAGGTGGGAGGACCTTAGATGAACAACTTCGAGACCTTAGAAAACTTGTTACTACATTAGCAACAAGGATTGATAGGATGACATTGCCACTACCACCAGTGGTACACCTTCAGGAGCCACCTAGAGCAACGGGAGATTATCATGCCCTTAGAGAAGATAGAGTTGGTAATTTTGGGCTTAAACCATTCCCAGAAATGGAATTTAGACCACCTAGAGGCTCAGAGTGTGCAGAGCTACAAATGCCTTCACTTGAAGATAAAGGTTCCACAGATGAAAGATGTCAAACACCACTGTGCCAACCTTCAGAGGTTTCAGAGGATAATGATCAGTTGGACCAATTATTAGAAGACTCTGGGGATCAGCATAACATGGATGAGTCAGAAAAAGAGGAAACATCAGTCGATAACGAGTCCTTGTTTTTGTTACAGGAGAGATACATCCTAGAGATGGAGGAAAGAAAACAATCATCTATTGTAGTATTTCAGATATTGGGATTCTGTAGAGATACTCCTTCAGATGGATTACTTTTGGGAAACAGGGTCTCTGCTGCATTTGAACTGCAAGATTTGAGGTCAAATCTTTTTGAGGTCCGAGGAGATGATGGGAATCAAAATCCGACAAGACCTATCATTAGGACAAAAATTGAAGGAGTTCAAATCTTGGCGATGAGGGCCCATTTCGAGCAGATCAACCTTGGAATAAATTATTATCTAACCTCTTTTATCTTATTCATAAATTGTATATTCCAACAGGTATGCTTATTTGGTTTCACAAGGCGATGGACAAACTCACTAAGACTCAGCTTGTGGGTTATCTATGGACCGACCTGAACCGGCGATGAGTTGAACCGACGGATTCCATTATGAAGCTAGCCTGCTGAAGATTATTTTCTTTACTTGTAATTTATGTTTGCACCATTTATTTTGTAAGCTTTATGGGACATTTTATTTGGTTGTAATCTTGCTTTAGGACCGGCCACCCTATAGTGGCATAGTTGTGATTTTCTAGTCATTCTAACCCTAAAGGGTGCAAGTATAAATACTTGCAAATTAGGGTTTTTGAGGAGCTTTTTGATATTGGAGAAAAAAACACCCTTTTGCCGTGAGAGAGAGTGCCTCTTTCAAGCAATTGCTCTTATCAATTTCCTTAGTGAAATTGTGGCGAGTAGGCTTGGATTTGTTGTGTGTTATATCAACAAATTACAAGTTGATCTTAATTCCAAACTAGTGAGTCATATCTGGTGAGGATTTAGTTATTTTTATGTACTTTTGTTCTTATGAAATTAGGGTTCTAATTTCGAGATTTGGAAGCACTTTGAATTGAATTGGAATACCATTTCGTTTTTCAATTCTAGCAATCGTCATTTGATATATATATTGTAATTCATCACAATTTCGGTTCTCTTTTGGAATATTGAGGCTATTTTCCTTCTTGCACCGTGGTTGTTCATAGCCATTTCTCCCCTTCTATTTGTTGTGCTTGAATCCCCCTTTTAGGCACATCACCTAGCAGGTGAAGGGTTGTGGAATTTGTGCTGCTCCTAATCATCCTACCGACATGTGCCCCACATTGCAAGATGACAATCATGAGCATGCCAATGCTATAGGAGGATTCCCAGGACAGCCACAAAGGAAATATGATCCCTACTCGAATACCTACAATCCTGGATGAAGGGATCATCCTAACTTCAGATATGGCAATAACCCACAAAATTTCCAACAATTCTAGCCTAAGCCATCAAACCAAGTACCTCAAGCTCCTTCCACTTCAGGTATGTCTCTTGAGGAAATTGTTAAGTCTCTTGCTGTTAATACAAAACAATTTCAGGAGGAAACAAAGCAGAGCATTCAAAACTTGGAGAATCAGGTAAGCCAACTTGCTTCTACTGTAAACAGGTTAGAAACTCAAGGTAAGTTACCTTCTTAGACTATTACAAATCCGAAGCAAAGCGTTAATGCAATTACCTTGAGAAGTGGAACAGAATTGCAAGGATCAAATAAGAAAGGACACCCGTCTAATCTTGAGGAAGAGACTAAGAAAGAGATTTTGACTCCGAGCCAACAGGATAACCAGATTAGAAGGTCTCTAGTTGAGCCATCAAAGGTCATGTTGACACCACCTCCTTTCCCTTCCAGATTAGCAAAATCCAAGCATGAAGTAGAAGAAAAAGGGATTCTGGAAACTTTTTGCAAAGTTGAGGTAAATATTCCTTTGCTTGATGGAATTAAGAAAATACCGCGCTATGCTAGATTTCTCAAAGAATTGTGCACTAACAAAAGGAAGCTGAAAGGTAATGAAAGGATTAGTGTGAGTGAAAATGTTTCAGCTATTATTCAGAAGAAGCTTCCTCCTAAATGTAAAGATCCAAGTATGTTTACCATTCCTTGCAAAATAGGTAATCTTAGAATCGCTAAAGCCATGTGTGATCTAGAAGCTTCAATCAATGTCATGCCTTTGTCTGTTTATCAACGTTTGAATGTTGTTCCCTTGAAGGAAATAGGTGTTATTGTTCAACTTGCTGACAGGTCCAATGCTTATCTTGAGGGAGTTCTAGAAGATGTTTTAGTTCAAGTTAATGGGTTGGTTTTTCCAGCTCATTTTTATGTGCTTGACATGGAAGATAATGATTCTCATAATTCATCACTGATATTATTAGGGTGACCATTCCTTAAGACATCCAAGACAAAAATTGATGTAAATGATGGTACCCTCACTATGGAATTTGATGGTGAAGTGATTAAATTTAACATTTATGATGCCATGAAACATCCTAGCGATATCTCTCCTGTTTTTGTTACGGATGTTATTGACCTATCACCACAGGCACCAAAGCTGGAATCAAACCCCTTAATCGAACATCTAGCCAGGAACATCTAGCCAAAGACGTTAAAGATAGGCGCTTCATTGGAGGCAACCCAGGTCAAAAAAAAAAAAAAAATCAATTTTTAGTTTTGTTTTGATTTTAGTTTTGTTTTGATTTTTCTTTTGGATTAGCTACAGCAAGGATACATATCATCAGATGACACTATCTAGTGCTTAAGGGAGAACTCCAATCACTCTACGCTTTATACCAAGGAAGTACCAGTATTCCTTTTCTCTTATTCTCTAATGTTCCTAGAGTTGCTAATTCCTCTTTAGTTGTGCTGAATTAGGAACAGTGAGGACACTGTTTAAGCTAAGTGTGGGGGAGAGGATAATAAAATATAGAGAATAGAGAATTAACTCATACTTCGAATGTCTGTCCTTAAAGCAATTTCAAGCCAATTTTTTTTTTTCAAAATTATCATGAAATCTGGATATTGTACTAAATATTGTAATAAGCATCTACAAAATGTGAAATTGACTTGTTCAAATGCTTTACTCACCCACTGTTGTGATTAGAATACTTGGTTAAAATTAAGTAGTGAAATCTTTAAGAAACAAATTTACCTTGTATTTAGCTCTAGAATTGGAAGTCTAAGAGTAAGTCGAGTCCCTAAGTGAAAAATAAACAAGTTTACTCCTAGGTTATACTAGCTAATGTATACTCTTTGAAGTTGTTTGTTATAACACTTAGTAAAAAAAAAAAAAAAAGAATCAAGCATAGCCATTACTCCAATGATTCAAGTAATTGAGTTAAGAGTATTCAAACTTGAAAGTTAGAGTGAGGAAGAGTCCGTAGGGGTATCTCAAAACCCGGTCACTTAAGTGACGAGCTCGGGATGTTGCCGACTCAATGAACTCATTATAACGATAAGGGCAAAAAAGGAAAAAGTTCATGAAAAGAAGCGGGCAAAAACCCGTCAAAATAGTTGCTTGATTAAATCATAAGAACATGAATGTAAAGATTCATTGAATGAAACAAGACTTATAACAAAAAGAGAGAAAATATAGGGAAAGAGTTGTTACCATATGCTTTTACTTTATGCTGCAAGGATTATATGTTTGCTAATATCCAATGAAGTTTAATTGTGTGTTTTTGCTTATTGGATTAAGTATTTACTTTTGAATAAAAAATTCTTTTGCTAAACATGAGGATTAAAGTTTGTTTTGTTTAGATTAGCTATTAGATTTTGTCCATGATAATTTGATCACAGGAAACCAGTTTGGTTGAAGTAGTAGACATTAAAATTACAAGTCATGAATTACAAATGAATAGATGCTTGAAATGATGAAAAGAAAGTTCATATAATCTATGACGGATTTCTCAATTGATTTGATTCAATTGCTTGAGGACAAGCAAGAGCTTAAGTGTGGGGGAATTTGACAGAGCCATTTTATACTCAATCTTTATAGTATGAATTGTGTTAATATATTGTTGATTTTATAGAAATCATAAGGAAACGGTACTTAATTCTATTATGGTGATAAATCAGGTTCAATGGAGTCAAGGGTGCTAATTCAAGTAAATTAGAGAAGTCATCTACAACTTGGACCAAAGACAAGGAGGAGGCACGGTTTTAGATATGGCCATGGTGCAAACCGTGCTATACACTGCACAAGAAGGTGAAAATGTGGACTATCAACAGAGTGAGGCACGTCTCGTGATCTTGCCGTGGTGGAAACCGTGGTTGAAGCCGTGGTGGAAGTTGAAGTGGAAGACGTGCCAAGGATGAGAAATTGTGGAACATCAACTAGAAGATGGCACGGCTTGAGATCTGGCCGTGGTAGAAGCCGTGGCACACACGGATCACGGATGAAGAATTGTAGATTTCCCATAGAGGAAGGCACGACTTGACCCATAGCCGTGTTGTAGGGCGTGCCAGACGGACGATTATTCACTTCTCGAGATTTACTTGAAAAGGGAAAGATATTTTCGTATCTTGATAGCAAAAGATCGTCTGCCATCCCCTTATCAATATAAATAGAACCAACCCCAGAGGAGTTGAGGAGGTCGGAGAGTTTTTCATAATCTTGGAGACAAGAAGGAAAGACGGAGGCAGAGCAAAGAAACCGGGTTTATCATGTTTTTACTTTTATTTTTCGTTCTAATGATGAACATGTGTAATTAACCAATCCCTGTGGATTCGACCCTACTCACCACTATATGCAAATCATATAATTGTCTAGGAGTAGGTTTTTATTTTTGTTGGATTCGACACCCATCATGGCATCTTCATTTTATACCAAGGTTCTTGTCTCGCTTATAGACAACGGGTCGCGGTTTTCCACTTTAGGTGTTTGGGCGTCTTAGGCAACGAATTTCCGAACGTATTGGTATTGGGTTTCGCCACGGGTTGGCGTGGTTCATATCAGTTTGGTATCAGAGCTTTGGTTTGTCGAAACATCAGTTCAGTTTGAGGAAGGTAACATCAAAAACCCTACTCCAATCGTTCATATCAATTATCGTATTCAATTTCATAGTATTGATTGTCTTTTGATAGTGTAATATTGTCTAGGCGATTGTAAAAAAAAAAAAATAAAGAGTAAAAATCACAACAAAAAAAAAGGAAGAGAAAAGAAAAGAAAAGAAAAACGTGATCAAGAGCAACAACTAAGAAAAAAAAAAAAAAAAAATCGGATAGAAAAATAGAGGAAAATTTACGAACCCTAGAGTTGTTTTGAATTCTACGGAAGAAATTGATGTAGTTCGGGTTAGTTCTAAGAGAATTGAGAAGAGGAAATTAGCGAGTTGATATCATCATTATTTGTGAGAATACACGAGTGACTGTGTGATATCATCATTTGAGCGAAACACGTAAGGTTGTGTATCGTGAGGTTTAATTATATATATATCTGTGTTAGTACTAATCTTTTCTGTAGGAACTATGTCGAGACAACATTCTCCTGAAGGTGTGAGGGGAAGGTTTGATGCTAGGTTAGTAATTGAGGCATTGAGAGGAGAAATGAAGAGGATGTTCCAAGAGGGAATGGAACAAATTCATGAGACGGTAGAGCAAAGACTAGAGCAATCCACAAATGTATTCCAAGGGTGTAAGAGGGAGAGTCGTTTTAGGAGAGTACCGAGGGGTGGAGATGAAATGATGGATGATGACTTTGATGAGCCTTCTGTTGGAGTTATAGAGGTTATAGTGGTTGGAATAGAGGAACTGGGGATTGGGAAGATAGAGGAGATAGGAAAAGAGAGAATACCTTTCATACTAGATGTTATCTAGGTGATCACATTTGTAGTTTGATCATTGATGGAGGGAGTTGCACCAATATAGTGAGTAATTTTATTGTTGAGAGTCTGGGGCTCAAAACTGTTAGATACCCTAGTCCATATAAATTACAGTGGTTGAATGATAGTAGAGAGACTAAGGTGAGTAAGTAAGCCTTGATTGGTTTTCGCATTGGTAGATATAAGGATGAGGTGTCATGCGACATAGTGCCAATGCAAACATATCATGTGTTGTTGGGGAGGCCATGGAAATTTGATAGGAAGGTTGTTCATGACGGCTTATCTAACAAGTATACGCTTGTTCACCAGGGGAAAAGCTTTAATCTTAAACCTTTAACACCTAAACAAGTTATGAGGATCAGTTGCAGTTACAACAGTCGTTTGCAAAACACAAGGTGAGTGAAAAAGCAGAGGGAGAGTGAGAGAGCAAAAGACAATGAGAAAGAAAAGGAATAGAAAAGTCAAGATCAAAAG
>JBBMOL010004020.1:0-12538 GCA_037954665.1 Laguncularia racemosa | reverse complement strand
CATGAAAAAAAAAAATTTTTTCCCCGTATGTAACGGGCCCAATTGCTGGGACGGGGTCAGATAAAGTAGAAAATTGGCAACTGGAACTCCGTCCGTCTTTTCACCGGACCCAAGATTGTCGCAGGTGTGAAGATCGTACTCGCGTTTTAAAGCACCTTGTCCCTTTCCTCACCCACTTGTTCAGCAGGAGCTATAGACTAATCGGTTCTCCGTCCATTCGGAATCTCGTGTCTCATTCAATTATATATTATTCCGCATAGAATTAATTTAGATGGCTGAATTTGGCAAATTGTCTCTAGTACACTACGTAAAATCAAATAACATGCTGGACTATCCAGCAAGAACATTCTTGCTGTCTGCATTATAAGTGAATTTTACTATTTGCCTTTTTTGATTTAGAATATTTTTTTTAGGTGTGATGTCCTTGTTGCATTATTATGCCGTTTTCTAGATTTCGTACCTATTGTTCTAGATATAATCGACAACAACATAGGCATCAATTTATCAAGTTTAACATTTTCCCCTTGTATTACGAGGTTCATGACATCGGTTTAAGACCAGTAAACAAGTGATCGACAATGATTGATCGTATTTGAAATTTAGGGATGACCTAATTACGTTATAGAGCTTTGTCAACGTTTAGTTTGACATAATCAGCTGTCCAAACCTCAGATTTGTTGATGGGACATCTACGAGATTGTTTATATTGTTTAATGGGCTAGTCTTTTTGCTTATGGGTAACAAACAAGAATGAATTGACTCATTATGAAATCTCTCGAGTTTCATAAAATATGTTTGAAAAACCTATAGATTTTACTGGTTCAAACTTCATAATAGTTTTAAAGAAACATAGGTACTTTTGGTTACTGGTACTGGACAGAACAAAGAGTACTGGACTGGACTAAAAAAGAAGGACTGGACAAAAAAAATTTTTGTACCACATTTGGTTTGTTCAGTACTGGACAAGGATTTTTGTGCTATTCAGTGTTTGGATTGCAAAGTACTGAATTGAACATAGGTAATTTGACTGTTTTGCCTTGGAGAAAGCTTTTGTGCTGTCCAGTGTTTGAAATTGCAAAGTACTGGACTGAACAGAGTAAAATTGACAATTTTGCCATTTTTGCTTATATCTAGTTATTTTTATATATTTCATATTATTATAAAAAAAATGATTTGAAGGTTAATATATAATATTAAATATTATAGGAAATATGTTATATTTAATGAAATAATACATTATTTATGATTTTGAATATGTCACTGAAAACATGAAATACTTTTACACTGAACCATCCACATATCCATCAATCACTTTAAATAAGTCATTGAAGGACCTGAAAATTAGAAAATCCATCCACAAATTAGATCGATTAGAATAGAACATCAATCATTTTTATATTTCATAAGGACAAGGCATAAATGACATAGATAAGATAATAATCATACGTTTCAATAGTCAAAATAGTTTCTATGATTATGACCGGCCAACTACATCTGATAGAAAACTTGCCAACTCTATTGCAGGAGATACATGAGGTTACAACTTAAACAAAATCCAAAAACTGATTTAACCATACAAGGTACTAAACCAGGGTAGAGAGGTTCGATAATACAAAGCCAATGAAAGAAGTCTCAATTACATAAATACTACAAATATGTTTTAAATCAACCAATAATTCACCTAACAAATGCTAGGCATTGTTCTCCTTCGAGCCTCGAAAAAAACTTCTCATACTATGGATCTGTCGCCATTTGTATAAGAACATCCAACCATCTTTATCCCGACAATCCTAAATACTTTTTTCCACTCTGTAACAATAGTCCCTAAGAGGATTATGCAATTTTTCCTGCATTAAAGAAAAATCACTCGCTAACATCTCTAATGGCTCTATTGAAACGTAGATTATAAATTCCTGGGCATCATATTCTCCATCGATACGCTAAGCGAATCGGTCGCACAGATAGATCACGTGAGGTCATAGCTGGAGGCTTCAGTAACTTGGATGGCACTTGTTTTCTGACTCCATTTCTTCATCAAAAGTATCCTCACCCTTCATTTTGCAAGTCCTGTATCACATCTATGGTGTTTCAACCTCTTTAGCCCGTTCTCTAATCAATTCCAAAAATTCCATGAAGTTTTTCAAACTCATTAAAAATTCCTTGTTGTGCATGATTAGCAACCATTGGATGTTTTTACAAAACAATAGAAATAGTTATTATAACAACAAAGAAATTAATTATAAAAATGAGTCTTTTTCAAAATAAACATAAATGTTTGATTTTAACCTCTATGTATTCAGCAAGAACGGCATCATATCAACAAAACACATATTTTTGGCATCCATCCCACCCAAATCCACTAGTATTCAACATTTCAACAGACCTCTGCCATTTCATTGACCCACCTCTTCTTTTGTTAATAAATTGTTTGACATTGAGATTGATTTCTTAAATGTGGTTTTTCATTCTTTTTAAAGCTCGTTCTTCGCCCTCATTCTTAAAACTTGCCATTTTCTACCTTTTGAATCCTTCAACGGACTAACTCCTCCAGCACCATCAATAACGTATCACCACAACTTGGCATCTCAAGAACGTCATAAGTTATTTAATCTCTAACTACCATTACATTAAACGAAATCCAAGTGGTAAGGTCAACAAAACCAAACAAATAAAATGTTATTCATAGCATACAAAATAGTGGAAAGAATATTTCAAGTTGCATTACACATAAAATTGAAAATTAGACCAACCAAATGATTTCAATAATATAAAAATAACGAAAAATCAATACTGACACAGATCCAAGATACCTAATCAAAAGAAAGTACAACAATCCGTGCCAATCTGAGTTTCCTATTGCAATGCCCTCCAAGTCATCGTACATCTTCTTGTGCTAAGGAAGGTAATCCTCATCTTAGTGTCATTGTCCACAGTAGGTTCTAACTGTTTCAATTGCATCAAATCCATTTTCCTCCAATTGGAACTTCATCTCCTTCAATTTACTGCGTTCTTTCGAAGAGTCTGTAGACAACAAGCATAGAATCACTTCGTCATTGTATTTTGAAAAGTGATAAAATGATGGACTCCATAGAATACCCCATCGTTTCTTCAAAATTCCCAAAACCATCTCTCAACCCACATTTTCCCTTGCCCTTGCATGTCTATAGTTAAATAATTCCTCCAACGATTATGAGGTCCTACGTTGACTTGTAACCCACTCTTGAATGTGAAAACGCTCCTCCCACTAAAAGGGAAAGGAATCCCTGGTTGCAGTTGGAATTACCACCAACTCCACTAGATAATACCTGAACCTACAACGAAATGTAACCACATAAAAATTTACATGAAAATATTCAACTGGATAGATAAAATTAAAACATTTTTCTTTTTTAAAATGCTTACTAGTTCAACTCTCAATCCATTATATCGAATGACTACATCACGTAAAAACTCTAGAATCTGATGCAGACCCTTCCCAGCCATCCAATATTGTAGATTAAAATTCATGTCACGATCACATACGACCCATGACATTTATTGCAAGATGCCCCTTTTTGTTCGATACCTAGGGTCTATCTGCAACCGTGGGTTCGTAAACTTTCAAAGTATGTACCATACTAATGACTCCAAGGCAACCCTAATATGTTCCCAAAGAAACAGAAAAAATTTGCATTGTAATCTAAGTAATCATGACCATCGTTGATTAACAGAAGTATCGAAAAGATTAATTGTATTACTTAACAACCATTTCCCACCGTCGTTAAATGGCAATCTTCTGGTACTCTTGGGTCGGTTTTGCAAGTAGGATATCTTGTAACCATAACACAACCGCTAACACTGATGGCAATTTCTCTAACAGAGTCCTCACCAGATCTACGAAATCTGACCTTGAATACTCCTAATGTTTTTTGTACTGATGTTTAAGGTATAGTTTAGAAAAAAATCGCAACTTGTTCTTCACTCGTTGCTCCCTTCCATTACAACGATTTCCCCTTGACCCTAATGAGTTCACAAATATGTTGCAAAACAATTCCTACTCATTCCTTAACTCCCCATAAACAATATGTATCACATCCCATAATTAGTGAATCCAATCACCTCACTATGTGTTTTCATAATCTAGCTATTGCTCGCTTCATGTCAATAACACACGCCCTCTATACTCTCTATTCAAAACAAAGTTTATATAATAGAAACAGCTGCCTTAGAAACCAATGTAAAGCATATTGATATAAGACTCTCCATCCAAAAGACAAATCAGAAATCTATGCTGATTCATGATCATTGGAAATATCAAAGGAAAGACCATAAGTGGTAAGATGAGTTGGGATCGAAAGATCATTTTCATAATGCAAAACATAATGGACAACATCATATGCAACATATTATCAAATAAAGTCAGGATGTCCGCGTGGTCAATTGAGTGTATATTTTAAGTTGGGATGAGTAATTGCTCCTTAAAGAGTAGGCTTTTGTATCTTCTAAGCGCATCTTCTTCTTAGGTCCCTACCCAAATGTCGTGGAGAAGGGTAATGAAAGACTGAGGTTGGAAGTTTCAGTTCAAGGAAAATCTAGGGAGCAAGGGACAAAATGGCTTTGGTGTTGGTAGCTCTCCTTGAAGACTATCTTATTTTGTTTAGTTGTAGACAACAATATGAGGTTGTCCTTCACTCCTCTAGATAGTGATATCAGGGGGTTCGTTCTCCTCTATAAACAATATCTATTCCTAGGTTGCTTGAAGATTTATAATTGTCCTACCATTTTGATGTCCAGGATGACATATCTCATGTTACTAAGTATTTCAAAAATCTCTTATACTAGTAATGAGGACAGAAGTTATATGGATGAAAGTTCGTTCCTTTTCCTATTTTCACAATAAACCTAAATAAGAACATTGCTACATTTCCTTAGGCATTGACAGGTTAGTTTAAAGAAATAGTATCCCATAAAACTTAATGAGATAAAAGATCGATTATAAGACATGCTTCTATACACTAGAGCCCCGTAAATGTTTCAAATAAAGATCACTTAGCATGGAATTCAAGTATCGAATTCAAGCAAAAAGAATCAAAGCTCGGACTCAATCAAATTAAAATTTTGAGCTCAAATATCATAAACTCCACCAGCTTAATTTAAAATACTCAAATGACTTAAAATTCAAGTTCAACTCACTTTAGTTGAATTGCACTTGAGTAATTTGTAAAGATAGCCACACACTACATTCCTTCAAGTTAAACTTAAAACAATGGGAACATGAGAAAAACTCGGACAAAAGATATTACATTCTCATGAAATTACAGCATATACTTCGACGCATTACTACACATTATTAGTCAAGATGACGAACGTGAACATAAAATCTCTATATACCCCTATGATTTCGACAATCACCTGCAAGACGAAGCTAGCTTTTAAACCACAAAAAAGATTGTATAACAAATGCCTAACACAGCCTGAATCCTCCAACCCAGAACTAGACTCGGCCAACTCCTTGGATGTCAGAAAAATGCCTAACATCCCTTATAATTGCCCTCACTGCTTAAACGGATCAAGGACATATAAAAACATCCGAGTCCAACAAACACACCATCACAACCAAGCTGCATCATAAGTGCAAAATTTGCGGGTGTCATTCGAACCTCCATCAGCAAAATGCAACCGCCGGGAGCCTCCCCATTAGTTTCAATCAGCACATATAACAAAAGAGGGGCAACCGATCCTTTTCGAGAACGCAAAAACCCTCATCCTCAATCCATGTTGTTTCAACATCCTTATCCTCTATCTCTCCATTACAGAACCTAGACGATCACCTTTGAATGAGTCCTAATTATCGCAGCGCTTCCCTAATTCCCCCTCAATACAAACCCTTAAAATGTCGAAAAAGCAACCAACAATTCCCATACAAAGCCATTATCAGCCCACAAAAGTTACTATATATTTTACTAACATTAACACAACACGCAAATCGTCACCACTATTACCTTTATAGGCATTAACTTTGCCACACGATGATACTTATATTGATGAATAAGGCAGTACACAAAACTGTTGTTCAGATGAAAGACAAGCCATCTGATTATAGTCCAACCTAATAACACTTCAACAATCTAAATACCATTACGAACAAGATGATGATTATACAAACAATTGGCAACTCCCTTAGCCATTGCTTTTAATTCAAGCTCACTTAATAAAATGGAATATTATAAATTATCAGCAGATCTGTTACATATACAGCCCCTTAAACTGCTATAGTCTATTCCCTTGATCGAAAATGCCTCCATGAGCTATCTTGAACAGCTTAGATAGCATGATCTTGAAACCATAGAGCTTCACCTAAATTCCTACAATCTCCACAAATAAACGGGTCAAGAAATTATGCTATAAAGACCAAAATAATCCACCAATCGCAATCGAAAGTACCTCGCTTTCGTCGACAAATCAACCCCACTCTTACCATAATATGTTCTTCCACAAATGACCGACCTGAGCCAAACAACAAGGGGGATCAAAACCGCCCTTTAGATGTCCTTAACGATAGAATGGTCGGCAACCATAATTAGTGCCTTTGACAGCTGCTCACGAGATGATCACAACCACAGCTGCTAGGAACAATAACCAATAACCCTAACCCTGAAAAACCAAAATCAAAATCCATTAACCTACACCCTATCCATAAGCAAATACAAGGAAGGAAGGATTTGAGAAGAGATGGAAGCATATAAACTTGATGGTGGAAGACCCGGCGCTGATGAGCTGGCGTTGTTCCTCCTCCGAAGCATTTGCACGATGAGCAAAAAACAATTGTAGAACATTGAAGGAAGAAAGTGGACGGAATACCCAAATTTACAGACCCAATACGTAAGGGAAATTAAAACGAGATAATTAAGGGGCGATTTTCGGAATTTCGCAATATTTGGGTTGTCCAGAGTCCAGTTGCCGAATTTTTTTTGTCCCGAATTATACACGGTACTAAATATATTCTGATTTAGTCCAGTACCAAATTCGTGTTTAGTTCCATTATTGCTTCAAGGATGGCAAAACCAACCGGAGGACAAATAATTTTGTCCAATCCATTGCCCGTATTCCAATGCCAACCAAACACAAACCATAAGATAGCTTATCACTTAAACTATTTAAATTCATACTTATAACATTAGGTCCAACAAAGAAAAATATATATATTAATTATCTTATATCTATTCATGCTATGACAAGGATTTTTATGATTTTTTTTCTTTTATTAAGAACCCAATATTTATTAGGAAAATGGGTGAGTCGCGCCGACGTTACTAAGAAATTGGTACACTATACTACCTATTTGGGTGGATTTAGGTATATATAGATTTGAGACTTACTCTCTCAAATGAGTATAATACAATATGTTCATAACATGCCTACCACAATAAATTTATACACGAAATAGAGAAGATAAGTTTTGAGGATACTACTAAAATTATCAAAAAAGAAACAAAAAAATAAAATAGGATAGTAATTTTGTAATAGTATTGCATAATATACTAATTAACAAACATGTGTGGAAATATTAACATGTTCCAAAAATTTAATATCAAAATTCCAAAACTATAAAATAAAAATGAACGTACCCATTAAGATTTATATTCTAAGATTATAATAGAATGTTATAAAACAGACTGATGTTAAAACCTAAAAACCAAATACCTAGAGTGATGGGCATAGGACCCACATACGCATCGCTCACACGGATCGAATACAGTTGAATAGTGATTGACTTTTTCTAACTCGGATACTAAATACCAGAAAACATTATGTTTTCGTGCAGTTCATAGCAATCGGCCCCCGGTATCAGAAAGTACTTTTCTACCGTTGTGAATTCCCAAGTTGCATACTTGCAATACTGTGTACGATGCACGGAGGCCGTAAGTAACGGTGTCCATGTTAATCCGGCATTACCGATGTCTATTAATCTTGCAAAAAATCTTTTGTCATTTCGTCCATTTTCGTAAGCAATCGGGGGGGGGGGGCCGGAATTGAAAAAATAGGAGCTTTTAAGTTTGGAAAAGCCCCTTTTAACTTTAGGGGATGAAGTTCGCTGTGCTTCAGCACATCTTTAAATCTTTTTTTAAGTCGTATCACTCTGGCTTACCAAAGTCTTGTCCAATTAGAGGAGTGAAATATGAAAAATCTACTTCCATCTATTTCATCTAAATCGATATTTCCTAAAATGCCTTTAATAATAGTTTAAGTTACATCAAATCGAAGTAATTTGAGGAGTTTATTTAATTAAATTAAAATTTTATGATATATAACTTAAATAATTCAATATTCAAAAATCAATTACATTTAATTTAAGTTTAGATTTTTTTGATTAAAAAAATACCATTTTTTCTTAAAATAATTATTATTGAACGAAAAAGATTTTGAATTTTGTGTTTTAAGGCACGTGTGGTGGATAGCAAACCACAGAAACAACCTTGTGACACGGTCGTGACACAAAAAAGGACAAAAGTACCGGCCAAAACACTTTTGGGTACACTTCGGTATCACACCAGAATGGCCAGAAACGACACCCAAAGTACACATCGGTAAAAGGCCGGTTTAACCCCTTTGGGGCCAGCTTATCCTCCCACAATTATAAATTTTTCGTGAGTTGAATTTTAGGTGAAAATATCCTTGAAATTTTTGAAATTTAGGAATAGATATTGAGATATGCTTTTATTAAATTTACTAATTCGAGGAGCATTTAGGAAATTCTCTTGTATATAAATTTTAAAATGGGGAAAAAGGGACACGGAAATAAAAACGAAATCAATTTTCCAAAAAATCTTTCAGGAACAGATAGCAAACGCACTTATTTTTTTTAAAAAAAAACAAACATAAAGATGAACTCTCGAGAGGAAACTTCAAAACAAAGACCAATCACCATATGACTTTAAATTCCCTCGAAAAACCCTGGACTCTAAACCCTCCATTAAAAGGGGAGAATTATGACGAGTGGTCCGCTCATTTAAACGGCCTTAAGCGGGAAAAAAAAAGGGATTTGTTAATGGAACAATCACGAGACCATAGGACCGGACCTTGAAGATTGGGGGACAATCAACTCGTTGTTGGTTCTGGACCCAAATACTACGAGCCCCCTTAAACAACAATCCACTTTGGAAGATTGCGCAAGACCCGGGGATATATACAGATTTTTTCCTTTGGGTGAATGGACCAAAATACAGCAGCAAAATCAAACCTTTCGAGCAACAAAAAGGAATATTGTCAGTTTTTAGGAAAAACTCAAAAAACGGGGATAAATTGCCAACACGAATACTGCCGACGGCAATTTGGGGAGATCCATGTGACTCGGGACTGTGTTAGAAAAAAATCGAGAAAGAAAAGGGGCATACTTTTTCTCTGGATGAAAAACAATATATGGGACTGTTCATTCTAACATTTTGGCTCAAATCCTTGCCAAAACCTGAAAAAAAATTGTACTCGATGTTTATCCAAGAAAACGAGGAAATATTTCTCATAAAGGATAACGGGGAAGTGAGGGCTTTTGCGCTCTACTCGGGGAATGGAAGGATAAAAAAAAGGATGTCACTTTCAAACGAAAAGGGGCTGAGCTGACAACGCTTTGCCTTGATTGGATATCCAAGGGGGGCGATAGATTCAGAAGGGGGAAAAAGCGGAGGACGGGGTAAAAAACAATTGCCCCAACAAAGAACAGGACAAGGAGCGAGGGGGGTGGGGTTCGGTGCGTCCAACCTGCTCAGACCACAAGGAAGTTCTTCCTCGTAAACAATGCCAAAGGGGAAAGACCTGGACCTTGGCGACAATGACAATGGAGCATTTGTAAAGCGGGAAAAAAAAAAAAATTTTGGAGGTGAAAAAAAACTGGTAACCATTCCGATAAAGAACGGGACAACAACCATAACGGGAAATCTGGACTGATAACTTCGACAGTTCTGCATGTTTCCGGGGGGTTTTTCCCAAAGGGGACAGGCTCAGCCACCAAAAAGGGACAATTTATTTTTGATGAAAATTTTTTTTTCTTGAAAATGTTTTTTAATGGGCCTGGATTAACCTGAAATTTGATTATTGAAACTCATAGATCAACCCAGTAAAAAAAAAATCAGAAAACCCTTTTGGGTTAAACAGGACCGATTTTTCGAGACTAGGGTCAAGTGAACTGGGATGGCCCACTATTTAAAAAGGGACCCCAAAGAATTAAAAGCAAAAAAAGGGAATAGAGGGATCACTCTTTTTTTTGATAAAACGTCGGGTCATCCCAGAAGGTTACCAAGTTGCTTCCATTTGGATCCTACTAAAATAAATTTTGAAAAATGTTGAAGATTTGTCAAAGACGAAACAAAATTTAAAAAAAAGTTTCCTTAGGATTTTAAGCATCTGAAATTTTGAATGAAATTGCATTTGGGGTCCTTTTAAAACAATCTCTTCTTGTGAGCACATATTTTTTAAATATTGTTATGATTACTCAAGCTTTTGGATATATTGCTTGTTAAGAAGGGGGTCCCCCCCCCCCCCAAAGCCATGAAAGATTTTTTTCCATTATTGCAGACAGTTTAAAAAACAATAAAAATGTGAGAAGCGATAATGGAAAGGGAAATTTTATTTCATGAAAAATTATTTTCTTGAAAATGGGATTTTTTTTTTTAAACATCTTGTGTTGGGACACCACAACAAAACCCGGGGTAGAAAGAAAACATCAAACATAAAAGTGGGTCACTCACGCTTTTAAGGGCTTCCCCTATTTCTTTTGGGGGGAAAGTGTTCTAACGCTGGTTACCAATAAAAAACGAACACCTTCATCATTTTTTAATGGAAAAACCCCTTATAGAAATTTTTTATGGACGGGAAACCCCGTAGACCATCTAAAATTTTGGGCTTATCTACCCATAAACAAGGGGAAGGAGACAAAAATTTACAAAAATTTAAAAGTGATCTTTGTTGGGGTTTTCCGTTTGGGGGAAAAGGGGTGGCAGATGATTTAAAAAAACCTGAAATTCTTTTTTTTCACGAGATGTGAAATTTTTCGGGCAAATTTTTTTTTGCCCGTCCCTAGGGGGGTTAGATTGCTGATTTGATTTACCAAGAGGCTAGCTTTTGGGAGCAAGGGAACACATTGATAACGTCTTTTTCCCCCAGAAACAAACTTGAATGGGGCTTTTGAACAGGAAAGAGAGGTCGCAGGCTGGGACCCCCTGGGCCCGGTGCGGGAAAAGGGGCTAGGTTTTCGCGGAGAACTTTTGGGGGCACAACAAGGGACAACAACCTTCATTTTTTTTCGCGATTATGTTACCAGCAGTCAAAAACGATCCATCCCCCTCGCATCCACACCACAGCTCTCTCATACGGGCCCTCCATTGCACACAAAATGAATTGGCCAATTTTTTTTTGGGGGACATCGTCTTTTTTTTTGCAGAAAAAAGTCAGACCGGACCAATCACTTTTTTCAAGCTGTGAACTAAACTGGGGGGGCGAGGGAAGCAACAAAATCCAACATGGAAAATAAGCAAAATTATATCGCGTTGGGGCCCCCAAAAAAAGCTCTCCGTAAGGGGGAACAAAATCAAAATATCTTTCAGATGGCACTTTGGAACGTTAAGGCCCACCTGGTTTTTTGCAATTTGTAAGTGGGGAAAGGGATGATTACACTAACTTTTGCTCCCGTTGCCAAATACACGTTCGAATTTTTTAGCTGGGCACGCAAAAACTTGGGAATGCATCAAAAGGAAGTCCATAATGCTTTTCTTCATGGAGATCTTCAAAAGGAAGTCTACAGAAATTGCCTCCTGGGTTTT
Organism: Laguncularia racemosa; assembly: GCA_037954665.1. NCBI lineage: Eukaryota > Viridiplantae > Streptophyta > Magnoliopsida > Myrtales > Combretaceae > Laguncularia > Laguncularia racemosa. The sequence continues at coordinate 746 of JBBMOL010004020.1, read as the reverse complement.
CACGTCTCGACTTTTGGCAAGGCCAAAAAGCTAAGCACGTCGAGTCTAATTTTTGAAATTCCCTTTTTCCAATCCATCTAAACTAGACCCTATGCTCTCTAACTAGATCCCGACTTGATTTGGAATTTTCGTTTAATTTTTGGGGTCGCCACCCAAATTTTTTGGGAAAATTTAATAAAACAAAGGAGCGGGTTAGTCTTAATTTTGGGGCCACTAGTCGTGTTCTTTTTTCCCTCTTCTCCCTTTTTGTGAAAAAAGGGAAAAGGGAAAACCAAGCTTCTAAGTCCGGGGGCAACCTATTAAAAAATTTTTACTTACCACCTAACCCTAAAACTTTTATCTTTAAAATGTTTCATGGTTTTCGTTCTTTTTTTTATGTTTGGAATTATTTTGAGAAAATGATTTTCAACATTTTAGGGGGGTTTACCCCCCTGGGGGCCTACTACCGCTACCAGGACAAACAACCAGTTCCTTTTTTTGAAAAAATTTAGATTTGTGATAATTTTAATTTTCAAACCTTTTGATTTTAAATTCTTAAAGCTTGGGGTTTTTCTAAAACTTTTAAGCCAAACTTTGAATTTTATTTTTTGAAAAGATTTTTTAAGGGAAAAAATCAATTTTGAGTTTATTTGAAGAAAGATTTTTCAAGTGTTAAAAAATAAAATTTTCTTTTATTTTCATAATTTTTTTATTTTTTTTTAATTTTTATGATTTTTATGATTTTTTTTGGGTTTTTTTAAATTTTA
>JBBMOL010004019.1:0-12544 GCA_037954665.1 Laguncularia racemosa | reverse complement strand
AAACCCCTTCCTTTCCCTTTGCTTATGTGGATACATAGGGAAATGTTTCAATAACCCCACCCAACAGCATCCCCTTTTTTTTTCTTATGTTGTCCCCTTCAAAGTATTTAAAGGGATTCAAAAATTTTTGGGGATCACGAACTTTTTTGGCTAAAGATAGTTTGCTAAGTCTCCGCCCCAAACCAATGCAATAATCCTTTCATAAGTAGGGTATTTTAATTGCCTCCTTGCTTCTCTTAAAGAATGCATTGGTTTTCATCCTCATGAGCACGCTCAATTCCTATTCCTGAAGCTCACACTCATTTCAAAAGTTTTAGAAAAATTAGGTAAAGCAAGTATGGCGCAGAGTCAGTTTTTTTTAAGCGTCAAAAAGGCCTTCTCTTTTTGCCTCCCCATCTGAAAACCCCACATTCTTTTGTTTTAAACTTTAGTAAGTGGTGCTGCAATGGGTTGAAATTTTTCACAAAACCCCTAAAAAAGCTCATGTCCATGAAACCCCGAAATTACTTACTTTTAGTTGGCACCATTTTTGGATCCCCTAAAATCTTCTTTTCATCAACCTTATTCCCTACCCCTAACAATAGAACCAACAAAACAATTTTGCGTGCAAAAGGCATTTTTTGGGTTTTGCATTAATTGCTCCTTTCGAACACTTCAAAAAGTCCCTCAATGAAATATTTGATATAACCATGCCCACGAGCCCAAACCCAATACCAATATTTTGGAATTGCTCCCCCCAAGAGCCAAATAATCGAGGGGAAACGCGACCCTTGCCTAAAATGGGCAAAACCTTATATTTAGGGATGCCAAAAACGGGATGAAAACCGATTGATAATCGGGTGAACACTAGGGAAAAAAAACTGATAAGTTCAAGGGAAGTTCTTTAAAGAACCAAGAGAATTTCCCTCAAAAGTTTATCAAATTCTATGTTTTTTTTTGTTCTAAAACCCTATAACTTTATGTGGGTTTACAATTCAAAATAAAAAAACCCCAAAATGACATAACACATAAATTGTGAAAAAAAAAACAAAGGAATTAAAGGTTGGCGGCGTGGGATTAAAGGCCGTGTAGTAGCCGCGTAGAGTGTATACAGGGCCGTGCCTTTCAGATTGATTTTTCTAAAAAGATATTTTTAACCCCCTCACAGGCATCCTTGAATCGTGTATACACCTTTGATGTTTCTATAGAGCCCCAGACTCACCACGACCTGCCTTTTAAAGATCCCCCCTTTTAACCCTAATCCGTTAGAATTGTAAAAAGAGCAGGGGGCATTCCAGGGGTTGTTCCAACCCTTTGGTTTTCGGTTGCCCCAACCCTTTCGGCTTCGTGCACTTTTATCAACCCTTAAGTGTTTCCCTTGAACTTTCGCTCGAGTTCTTGTGATCGGTCCAGGTGGCCTTCGGAGCTCCACATTCCTCTTCTGGCTTGATTCCCATCAGGCTCTCATCATTCCCCCCCTTGAAAAGGTTTTGCCTAATCATCGCATCAACAAAAGGACCAGATTATAACTTAAACGTAACATTACTTGATACTCACCGGCAAATTATTTTGTATGCATTATCTTGATGAGCCAAGAATTTGAATTGGTGCATCCCCTTTTTGGGAAAAGTAATTTAGATCGACCTGCACAGAAACCGCTCTTTGCGCATGTAAAACCCAAACCCAGTCTCTGGTTTAAAGACAGCTTTCGACGACCCTTTTTGGTTGTTTCAATTACTTTTTTTTTCTTTTTTCAATGTTTAGCTTTGCCTTCTTGTGTTTTGTTTAACAAATTCTGCTTTTTCTTCCCTTTAGATTAACATCCCAAGAAATAGACGAGGTGATAAACCCCAAAGGAGTTAGTGTAAAAACCAAACCCAAAATTTCAAAAGGAGTAAACTTTGCAGAATGCATTGTGCTTTAAGGCAATTCAACATGTGGAAAAACAACCCTCCCAACTTTAAGTTTTTTTTAAATGCAGCCCTAAACAAAGTAGATAAAGTTCGTTTTACTCCCTTCAGTTTGACCATCATCTAGGGGAAAAAATATAGAAAACAATAACTTAGTTCTAACTTACCACAGGGCTTTCCAAAGTCTCAAGAACTTAGCATCCTATAAAATATAAATTTTTCAGGCAAACCATGAAAACTCCAACTTTCCAAAGAACAATTAGCAATTTTGCAAGCATCATCTTTTTTGTGGAAAGGAATGAAATTGTCATTTAGAAAATCTTCCACAACTCAAAAATGGAATCTCACCATGCTTGGGCCCTAGGTAATCTAACACAAAGTCCATGGAAATATCACCAAAGGCCCATGAAAATGACACAGACCTTTTAAAATTTTTAAAACATGCATTTAAAGTGAGAAATGGGTTGACATACTTTAACCGTGATTTGTTGAGGGAAATGACATCAACACCACCCCCTTTCCTATCCTTTTTGGGCACCAAAATCACAGCACTGCACATGGGCTCGTGCTTCTCTCAGTCCCCTTTCCTTTAAATTTCACGACCCTCCCTTTGGGGATTCCTTTGCTCCTTTGGTTTGCTCTTATAAGTGGTTTTTTTTTGGGAAATAGAGGATAAAGGTCAATCGGGTGCTCAATACCACGAATGGGGGAAACCCCCTTTGGGAATCCCTCAAGAAACATCTTCAAAGCCCTGCACAATAGACAAAACCACACTAGCACGGTTTTAAAAAGTTCTTAGTATTCAAACAGTTTCCTTAAAAACCACAAAAAACAAGTTGCTTCTTCATAACGCTCTCCTCACTAACTCCCGTACCACAAAACTTCCTTTTGAAAGGGCTGCACTCTCCTTTTTTCACCCCACCACCAAGTTCCCCCCCTTCAACTTGGTGATAACCATTTTATACTCAATTTTATAGTAAAATTGGTTAAAATTTTATTATTTTTTTTATAAAATTTCATAAAAATGGTATTTAATTCTTTATGGGGAAAAAATCGGGTTTAAAAAGGAGTCAAGGATGCTAATTCAAGTATATTAAGAAGTCTTTTACAACGGGATAAGAAAGGAATTACACCCTGGAGGAAAGCACATAAAATTACGTCTAAAAGGGAGGCGCGGTTGGAGATTTGGCCTTTTTAATAAACCGTGCTACATACTGCAAGAAAAAAGAGAGAAACGACTTAGGGCACGATCGTGGGGGGAACCCGGGGAAAAATGTCGGGCCGGGTGGAAAGCTAACGTGCAGGAAGAAATATGGAACTTTGACAGGGGAAGGGCACGGCCAGATTACCGGGTGAGCCCCGTGGACACACGACAAGGATAAGATTTTGATTATCCAGAAAGGCACTTTTGGAAATCTGCCGTTTGGAGCCTTGGTAACACTGGCACGAAGGGATACGTAAAATATGCCCAGGGGATGACGATTTGACCCCCCCGTGGGGTAGGGCGTCCCGTGGAGAATATTCATTTCTCAAAATTACGGGGAAAAGGAAAGATATTTTGTATTTGCTAGCAAAAGATCACAGCCATCCCCCCAACAATATAAAAAAACCAACCTAGGGGGTTAGGGAAATTTTAGAATTTTGGATCTTGAAGAACCTTGGGACAAAAAAGGAAGGGGGGAGGCAAGCAGCAACCGGTCCATCTTTTTTTACTCTTTATTTCCGTTTTTCTTATGAATGTGTACTAAGCTTTTTTTCTACCCAAAGGGTCATAGATGTTTAATTCCCCACAATTGGAGGTCAAATTTGACTTGTGTTTTTCTTTTCTTTTTTTTTGGTATTCATTATTTTTGTCGTTTTGTCTTATTATCTTTGGGGATTGTAGAATAACCCTCTTCTCCCAAATTAGAATTTAATATATTGAAAACACACGTAAATCCATAATTGTTTGATTTTTTTCTAGTCTCAGGACACAAAACATGTTTGGTTATAAAATAAGATCAATTCAGTTTTGGAGGGTATGATCATGTTTAAATGGGTTATTTAAAAATCTACGGGCAGAATTGGGGGTCTCTTAGTTTTTAATGCATTGTAGATTAAATCCTAAGGCTTGTCTGGGTTGCCCAAATAAAATAAGGGAAATAATTCAAAGTGCTTCTTGGTTTTTAGGAGAAAGGGAGAGATGGGTTTGTTAGAGCTTGTTAATAACCAAAACCAGTTTACTAAAACAAGAATAGAAAACATTTGCATCGAGATAAATTCCAAATTAAAATCTTGTTTTCCTTTGCTGGTTTTTATAAATCGATTTTTTTTCTTTTTTAACTTTTTTTTGTTTTCACAAACAAAACCCCCCATTTTTCTTTTCCTCTTTATTCCTTTGAGTAAAATATTTAACCAAATCCTAATTCGCCCCTACCACCCTTAGAAAAACATAAATTGTCTAGGAATTTTTATTTTTTTAGATCCACCCATAAAATTTTGGGGGCACCGTCCCCGGGGTTTGGGGTGTAAAATTTATTTCTATTCTTGTAGACTCGTTCTTCCGACGGTGCATTCAAATTAAAATCAGATTGGAAGACTCTTAAGAGGCTGCGACGAGAATAGATATCCACTAACGAACTTAGCACGATTTGTCTGATTCCCCCCCTTTTTCAAAAAAAGAGCGATATGGCAAACCCCGGAAGAACCAACAGAATTAGCTGCCCCGGGAGGTGAACAAACAACCACTTTGTATTCACTACCCCCAAACTAGCTAAAATTCGATTTAAAATCTGGGTTGATCATTGCAACCCACCTTTCAGGGTCTGAGAATGAAGATCCTCATAAGCATTTGAAAGATTTCCATATAGTGTGTTCTAGATGACCGAAGGAAAACCGAGAAAAATCAACTACGGCTTTTTCCGTTTTTCTTTAAGACAAATCAAAAGATTGGTTGTTTTTTTTCCCTCCGGGTTTCTATCACCATTAAATATGGGAGACCCTTCTTAGCAAATTTTTCCCTGCACCCAAAGGCCGCTAGTATAAGAGAGAAATTTTGGTGTAAAACAGGGGGACACCAGACTTTTCAGGTTTTGGGGAGAGTCAAGCAATTGTCCAACTCCCACAACAGGGAAAAACTGAACAACTTCTCACCAAATTTTTCAAAGGCCTACTTCCGAGGAAAGAAAGTGATGGATGCTGCATTGGAGGCGCCAAGAAAAAAAAACCCCTGGTAAAGCTAGGAATTGATCTCCATTAGGCTGCCTTTTTGCAACAATTTGGGTATAGGCTGTGCACTTAAGGGAAGGTAAATGAGGTAATGTGCAACCCTTGAACACAAATTTCAACCTGACCTCATTTTGGGAAACTACTCTTGGAAACACCCAGCAGGTGAGGCTTGTGGAATTTGTGCTGCTCCTAATCACCCATGAATTCCCCCACATTACAAGATGACAATCTAAAACACTCAAGTGGTAGGGGGGATTTCCAAGACAACCGAAAAGGAAGATGACCCCTACTCGAATATTTAAACCCAGGGGAGGGATCATCCTAACTTCAGATATGGCAATAAACCCAAAACTTCCAACAATTCCAACCCAACCCCAAAAACCCAATATCACAACTCCTTCCCTTCAGGTATGTCTCTTGAGGAAATTGTTAAATCACTTGCCGTTAATAAAAAACAATTTCGGGATAGATAAAAGCAGAGCATCCACAATTTGGAAATCAAGTAAGCAATTTTCTTCTCTAAAACAATTTTGAAACTAAAGGGTAAGTTACCTTCCAAACTATTACAAATCCAAAGCAAAGGCAAGCAATTACCTTGAGAAGGGAACAAAATTGTAGGGATCAAATGAGAAAGGAAATCGAATAATCCTGGGAAGAGACAGAGAAAGAAACTGCAACTCCCGACCAGAGGGAAAAATCAACAAAGGACCCCTCGTTAACCACCAAAGGTCCCTGACAACAGCACCTCCTTTCCCTTTCCCAAAATTTCAAAAAAACCAAAAAATGAAGCTAAAAAAAAAGAATTCTTGACACTTTTCCAAATTTTAGGTAAACATTCCTTTTCTAGAATGCAATTAAGCAGTACCTCGTTTTGCTAAATTTCTTAAGAATTTTGGGATTTAAAAAAAGAAAGTGAAAGGAAATGAAAAAAATTAGTGTGGTGAGAAGTTTCACTATTTTTCAAAAAAGCTTTTCCCCCTAAATGTAAGGCCAGGTATTTTCTATTCCTTGCAAAATAGGGAATCTTAGAATCACTAAAGCTATTGTGTTTAGGACTTCAATCAATGTTATGCCTTTGTTTTAATCAATGTTTAAATTTGGTCCCTTTAAGGAAAAAAGGGGTTTTTGTCCAACGCTAATAGGGCCAATTTTTTTAAGTTCTGAAATTTTTAGTAAAGTTAATGGTTTTTTTTCCCCGCAGATTTTTCGTGCTTACATGAGAATGATGATTTCAAAATTTATCAATGATATTATTAGGGAACCATTTCTTAAACACTGAATAAAAATCGATGTCTGATGGTAACCTCACTAGGAATTTTTTGGTGAAGTGATTAAATTTTAAAATTTATATGCCAGAAAAAAACCCCGTGATACTCCCTGTTTTTTTTTTGTGGGGTTAATGACCCTTTAACACAAATACTTTGATTTTTATAGACATGATAGTTGAAAGTTGTACTTAATAGAGTCTTACATTCATGCTTGAAAATCTTAAGGGGAACTTGTAAAATCCTCTGATTTGCAGGACAAAAATTTGGGGGGTTGGAAACATTAAAACCTACAATTGAGTATCACATTCAATTTTTCCCCCTTCAACACAAGACTTCTTCCTTCTATTGCAGGCACCAAAACTAGAATTAAAACCCTTACCCCCAATATCTAAATATATTTTCTTAGGAGAAAAGGAACCTTGCTGGATATCTCCAAAAAAACTAAGGCTTTTAAAAAAGAAAAATTGATTCGGGGGTTTAGAGAGTACAAAGAAGCCATCGGTGTCCCCAAATATATCAAAGGACTAAAAACCCCCCAATCATGCACAAAAATTTTAATGGGGAAAATAATTCAAACCTTCTGGGAATTCACTCGTTTGAATCGCCTATGATGGAATAGTTAAGAAAGAGACTTGAAACTTTTTAAAGCGGGATGTCTATCCAAATTTCCCGACAACAAAGGGGGAAGTCCAATTCAAGTTTCCAAAAAAACAGGCTTAAAATTGATTGAAAACTCTGATGGTGGTTAATTCCTACTCGGGGTTTTTAAAACGTGGGGGGTTTGGTTGATTACAGGGAAATTAAATGCAAAACTAGAAAGTCACTTCCCTTCCTTTTCTTGATAGTGCGAAAATTTGGGTTGGGCCCTTCTCACTATGTTGTCTTGATGGTTTTTTCAGTTTTCATCAAATTCTAGTAGCACCTGAAAATCAAGAGAAGACTACTTTCATTTTCCATTTTTGGACTTTTTTCATATCGAAGGAGCCTTTTTTGGGGTCGCAAAGCCCCCCCACTTTCCCAAAAAGGTTAAGTTTTGTATTTTAGATTATGTGGAAACATCTGAAATTTTTCATGGGTATTCATATCTATGGTGACTCTTTTGATTCATTTTGACTAACCTTACAAAAGTGCTTCAAAGATTATAGATAAGAATCTAGTTTAATTATGAAAAAGTCCTTTTTGGTTGACAAGTCCATTTTTGGCACTTTTTTATCTTCTAGGGGGCTTGAGTCGATAAAGCTAAGGTAAATTTATTAAATCTTTCTTACCGTAAATGTCGGGAAATTCGATCTTTTCCCTTGGGGGTGCAATTCTTCGACCTTCCAAGGTTTTTTCCAAAATTACTCAACCCCTTTTTGATTTCTACAAAAGAAGTAACATTTTGAGTTCGATGAGGCTTGCAATAACGCTTTTTACACATAGGGATAAGTTAACTTTGCTCCCAAACATCCAACCACCCCCACTGGACCCTTCCCCTTTTAAACATTGTTATGCGACAATTAGCGTTGGGGCAGTTCTTGGCCAAAAGTTGGGGAAACCCATTCATTATTACGCTTCCAAAACTTGGAAATGCTCAATGCAACATTCCCAAGGGGGAAAAAGAACCCTTCTTGCGTTGTTTTGCATTAGAAAAATTCAGTCTATTTACTTGGGACTAAGGTAATTGTTTACTCTGACATGCGCTCTCAAAACCCGCTCGCGAAGAAGGGGCGAAACCCAAAACTTATTTTGATGGATCTCTTATTTTAAGATTTGATTGGAAAAAGCGTGGGAAAAGGTCTGAAAACTTTGTTGCCGACTACCTCAGTAGAAACTTTTTAAATTTAAGGGCAACACCAAATTTAAAATAATTTTCCATATAGTATCTCTTTTCTATTCAAAAACAATTCCATAGTATGCGTATTGTCAATTATTTGGTTTCTAAGACACTACCAAGTGATTTGCTAGGGGTCAAAAAAAATAAAAAATTTAAAAAGGTGTAAGTTAGATGGGGTGATCCGTTTTTTTGTGGGAAAAATTGTGTGATCGATCATTTTGAAGGGGCATTTTCAAGAGTATTCCTTTTGTCTGCAATTTGCATCAAGCATTGGTGGGCATTTTGGGCCTAGGGACAGCTCAAAAGGGTTTTGGTTGGTTTGTTTGGCCACATTTTTTTCGGACTCTTTTAGTTTTGTAAGTCTTTTGAACGATGTCAAAGTTGGGAACTTAGGGCGTAAAACCAAATGCCATTACCCCTATCTTGCTTTGAAAAATTTGATTATGGGGGTATTGCTTTTTGGGTCATTTTCCTCCCCTTTTTCGGGAATGTTTCATCCTTTGCTGTGGATTATGTTTTAAAATGGGGTAGAAGCCAAAGCCCCGAATAATGAGCTAAAGTTGTTTTGGGGTTTTGTTTAAAACTCTATTTTTTGCAGGTTCGGACACCAAAGGCTCATAGTGATCTGGCACACATTTTGTAATAGAAAATGGGAAAATCTACTAAAAAAATACGGGTCACTATTTCATTCCCGCATACCCCCTCAAAACCCAAAGGGGTTGGGTTTTTGTTATCCTAACATTTTTCACATGGTGCGTTGGTCGAAGCCTTGAAACTGGGAAGACCCTTTAAAGTCAATGGGCATGCTTGAAACTTTTTTATTAAGGATTTCAATATGAATATTGAAAAACCAGTTTAAATCACCCCGAGTATTGTGATAATTTCAGGAACTCTAGCCAAGACGTTAAAAAAAGGCGCTTCGGGGGCAACCCCCTGTCAAAAAAAAAAAAAAAAAAAAAAAATTTTTTGTTTTGTTTTTCTTTAGTTTTTTTTTTGTTTTAATTTAGTTTTGGGGTTTTTATTTTTAAAATTTTGAGCACTCTGGGCAGCTGCACAAGTCACTAATCAGATGACACTTTCTGACTTAAAGGGGGCATCCAATACTAGGGGAAATACCATATTTCCTTTCTCTTATTCTCTAATTTTCCCTTTGGGTTGTTAATTCCTCTTTAATTGTGCTGAATCAAACGGAGGACCTGTTTAACTAATGTGGGGGAGAGGAAAATAAAATAAGAGAATAGAGAATTGATCCCCTACTTTGAATGTTTTTCCTTAAAACAAATTTTAAAACCAAATGTTTTCAAAATTTCATGAAATCTAGGATTGTACTAAATGTTGAAAAAGCTCACAAAATGTGAAATTTACTTGTTGAAATGCTTTACTCACCCCTGCTGTATTAGAATACTTGGTTTTAAAATTTAAATGTAATTTAAGAAACAAATTTACCCCTTTTATTTTGCTTTTTGAATTGAATCTAAAGGTAAGTCGAGTCCCCAAGTAAAAAAACAATTTTTCTTCAGGTTATATTTGCTAATGTATACCCTTTTAAGTTGTTTGTAAAACAATCATAAACTTAGTCAAAAAAAAAAAAAAAAAGAAAAAGCTAGCCCCTTTCTCCATGATTCAAATAATTGGTTAAGAGATTTTAAACTTGAATGTTTGAGGAGGAAAATCCGTAGGGGTATCTTTAAAACCCGTCACTTGAGGATGAGTCGGGATGGCCGACTCAAGAACTCACTATAAAATAAAGGGGGGAAAAAACAAAGTTTTGAAAAAAGGGGCAAAAAAACCCTCAAAAAAAGAGCTTTAATAAATCAAAAGAAAAAGAATGTAAACATTCATTTAATAAAAAAAGACGTATAAAAGGGAAAACAAAACAAAAAGTTTACCTAGCTTTTTCTTTATGCTGCAAGGATTTTAAATTTTTTCTTTAAAAATCCCAAAGAATTTAATTTGGGGGTTTTTTTTTTTAGTGGATTAAGTATTTTCTTTGGAATAAAAAAATTTTTTTGCTAAACATGAGGATTAAGTTTTTTTGTTAGATTAGCTATAAATTTTGTCCATGGAATTTGATCACGGGAAAACCGAGAGATCCATGAGAGAGTCAACTGGGAAAAAGAATGTAGATCCTCTTTAAGGCCGCCCGGGCCGATCACAAAAAACGAGCAAAAAGTTTAAGGAAGCACTTAACGGGTTGATAAAAAATTTTCCATGAACCGGGAGGATTGGGCAATCATAAGTTTGGGGAAAGGGTTGAACAAGCATGGGGAAACCCTTTTTTTTAACAATTATATTGGCACGGGATGAAGAGGGCGTGTAATTTTTAGGGCACGGGCCTGAGGACGCTCAAGATTGCTAGCAATACACGGTCAAAAATGCACGGGGGGTAACATGGGCGTGTATGTTTCCAAAAATTACAGACGATACACGTCCAAAGTACACGGGGCGTTACACAAGGTTTTGCCAGAAAATTGCCCAAAAGTACATGGTCAAAGTACACGGGGCGTGTATGTTGCCAGAAGTTGCACAAAACAGTACACGGCCAAAGTACACAGGCGTGTACACAGGCCGTGTATCCCCTGTCGCCAGCTTGTTCTTTTTCGCGTTTTTATGTTACTTAACTAAACTACGTCGTTTTGGACTTGTTTTTACACGAAATTGTAACCTTAGTATAAAAGCTTCTAGGTTTAGAGCAGATTAGAAGATAGATTTTGAACATTAAACACTTTTGAGAGGCACCTCTCTTGGTTCTTCATGAACTAAACCGAACTTATCGGATTGATTTCCGTGGCGTTCATCCCGATTGTGGCGTCTTCACTTTATACCAAGGTTCTTGTCTCTCTTATAGGCAACGGGTCGCAGTTTCCACTTTAGGTGTTTGGGTGTCTTAGGCAACGAATTTCCGAACGTATTGGTATTGGGTTTCGTCACGGGTTGGCGTGGTTCGTATCAAAACCAGTTTGGTTGAAGTAGCAGACATTAAACTACAAGTCATGAATTACAAATGAATAGATGCTTGGAAAAATGAAAAGAAAGTTTGTATAATTCTATGACAGATTTCTCAATTGATTTGATGCAATTGCTTGAGGACAAGCAAGAGTTTAAGTGTGGGGAATTTGATAGAGAAAGTTTGTATAATCAAGGCTTGCTTATTCACCTTAGTATTGCCACTATCATTCAGCCACTGCAATTTATATGGACTAGGGTGTTTAGTAGTCTTGAGTCCCAACCTCTCGACAATAAAAGTACTCACCACATTAGTGCAACTCCCTCTATCAATGATCAAATTGCAAATATGATCACCTAGATAACATCTAGTATGAAAGATATTCTCTCTATTCCTATCTCCTCTATCTTCCCAATCCTAGTTCCTCTATTCCTACCACTATAACCTCTATAACTCCTGATAGAAGGTTCATCAAATTCATCATCAGACATTTCATCTCCACCCTTTGTACTCTCCTAGAACAAACTCTCCCTCTTACGCCCTTGGAAGACGTTTTTAGATTGTTCTAGTTTTTGCTCCACCGTCTCATGAATTTGTTCCATCCCTCTGAAACATCCTCTTCATCTCACTCCTTAATGCCTCAATCACTAACCTAGCACCAAACCTTCCCCTCTCACCTTCAAGAGAATGTTGCCTCGACATAGTTCCTGTAGAAAAAAGGTTAGTACAAATATATAGATTAAGCCTCACGATTCACTCCCTTACGTATTTCACTCAAAGGACGATATCCCACAATCACGCGTGTATTCTCACAAGCAATGATGATATCAACTCACCAATTCCTCTTCTCAATTATTTGGGAACCAACCCAAACTACACCAATCCCTTCCGTAGAATTCAAGAACAACTCTAGGAGCTTAAATTTTTTCCTCTTTTCTTTCCTTTTTGTTGCCTTTGTTTTGTTCTTGTTCACATTTTTTTTTTATCATGATTTTTTTTTTGTAAAAATTAATAGGATGCACTACACTCTCAAGGAACAATTAACACTATGGACTTGAGTACGAAGCTATGACAACATAAAACTTGATATGAATGATTGGAGTTAAGGTTTTGATGTTACCTTCCTTAAACCGAACCGATGTTTAATAAACCAAGGCTCTGATACCAAATTGATACGAACTATGCCCATGTGTGATGAAACCCAATACCAATACGTTCAGAATTGCAACCCAAGATGCCAAAACAAACAAGTGGAACCGCGACCTGTTGCCTATAAGTGAGGCAAGTACCTTGGTATATTCTATTAATGCCACAATCGAGATGAAAGACTGATTGATAAGTCGACATGAACGCCACAGAAGAAATCCGATAAGTTCAAGAGAAGTTCTTTAGAGAACCAAGAGAGGAATTCTCTCAA
>JBBMOL010004018.1:0-12549 GCA_037954665.1 Laguncularia racemosa | reverse complement strand
ATCCGAATCTTCGAGGAAAATTGAATTTGGAATTTCCAATATGCAATCATCAGGATAAGAAGAAGAACAAGATTGAAGTAGGATGCAACAAGAATTTGAAGAAATTGAAGAACAAAAAATCAAATTAAGTAGGGAGAATTTTGTCTGTTCGTTCGAAGGGGGATAGGGTAAATCTGCTGCTAGGCCAAGCTAAGGTTAAGGTTTTGGGTGGGAGAGGATTCCAGCCGACATAGTGTTTGCCGGCGTTAGTGGCCGGAGGTCGGTGAACGGAGCAGCCCCCTGTAACGTCCGAAAATTCCTATTTTTTTTTTAAATATCAAATGTTGATGAAAAATTATGATTTTTCGTATTATGGCATAACTTTGTATGAATATTAATGTGGTAATTTTATTTTTCTGAAATTTGATTCAAAAATATGTGCTCCTTAAGAAATACTCTGTTTTGGTCGTAAATTAAATTGGAAACTAAATAGGTCAAATGATGTAGTTTTGATATAATTTTTAGTATACAAGATCCTTATAAGATTTATTAGATCACCAACTCAACAATTTTTCAGATTGGAGTCGTTTTCTATTTTTAGTGAATTTTTCAACCTAATTACCCTGTTCTGGCAGAATTAAATCATTAGCAAAATTAGAGAATTTGATTTGATTAGTTGAATTTGATGTTCAGTTGAGGTTCATTGAAGCATAATATGATTTTGAGAAGCTTGGGTTAGTAACGAAACAAAAACGGGAGTGTTCGGTGCAAGATCGTGATAATTTAGACCCATACGATTCAATATATAATCATGCTAAAATTTAATTACATTAATATATAATAGAGCGTAATATACCCGTATGTATATGAATTAAAAATTGTAGGAAAACGGTGGATTATACGAGGTTAGGATGGAATTTAAGGGTTTGGAATACTGAATTAGCAATTTAGGGTTCAATAGAGCGAATGAGGTAACATTGATTGGTATACTGATGATTCAAGTATTTCTGTTGAGTAAGGAGGACAAAGGAACTTGGCTGGAGCGACTGTTTAGATTGGCATATATTGTTTCAGGTGAGTACCCCCCTTAACTTTTCTCTTGGGTACAAGTGGTTGATAATGTAGACTACTTGTTGTTGGCTGAAATTACCCTGTACGATCACTTAATGTGATCAATGCAAGAGGATTGTTAAATTATATTGGTTTACTGATGGCTGGTTGTGTGTCATGATATGATTGGATTATGAGAAAAAAAGGGAACATTATAGAAAATCCTAGAATGAGAGTTGGGTGCGGGATTTGATTATACTATTCCTCATTGTATGTGATGTAATGAACTTAAACTATCGAATGCTTAATGATTGTGATGTAATGCTGGGTTATTTTTAGCTTATTAAATGGGGTTTATATGACTAGTTGAGTTCATACTACTGTTGTCTTGGTAATGATGAAATATCTAAATGGATAATAAAATGGGAGTTAGGCTATAAGTACCTACTAACCTAAAACACTTAATGTAAGAAAAGTCTTGTTTCCTGCCTAGTAAGTTTGTGGTACGACCTTTGAGTCAACCTGGATGGGTTTGAGGCACGGTTGACGGACCGGCCCGGTTTAGTGACCTATGGGGATCTGGTGACCCCTTTTGTTTGAGGCAGGTGAAAGGCGAGCTGAATATTTCTAACTAAAAAGAGTATATAAGGATGTCTTAATTGGTTGAGAAAACATTAAGTTTTGAAAAGTATATGAGGGTAGTTTATCTACCAGTTGACAGGCTTTGCCTGTATTAATTGAAAAATATTTGTGACCTATGAGTAAGCAGGAGTGATTGAAATGGTCTTCAATGAAAAGGTTATGAGTTTAACAAAAATGGAATTACGGGGAAAATATCACTGAGTAAGATCATGATGATGTTAAAATGTAATAAATTGAATTGGGTTTCTTGCGAGTATAACCTAAGTTGAAAACTTGCTTGCTTGAGTAATCACTTCGAGGTATTTGATAATATTGTTGATTACTAATATGTGATTTTCTTGTTTGTTTTTATTGGGTTGCTTGATTTTATACTCACTTTGCTTTTTAAGAAGCTGAGGGATTAATGTTTTTGCTAACCTCAGGTACAGGTACTGAAGAATAAGTTATTGGAGACTCGGGTTTTTGGAGAGCATCAATAGAGGCAAAGAAGCCCTTAGTTTCATTTTGGAACCTCTGTTATTTGTAATAAGATCTATAAGTGTTAATCTTCAAATTATAATGTAAATATTTGTGTGTATAAGGTTAGATTTGTAATCTTTTGAGCCACTTAAGGCTATAGGATTAATCATAGGCTATGCCTACTTACCGGGAATGCAGATCCCGATGATATATATATGATGTATAATGTGACAGGAGATTTTAAGTACATGTGTTTAGATATGATGTGGAAATGAAATGATAGCGTTGTTAGCACCATTTTACAGGACATTTATAAAATTTCATACAGGTTGGAGTTACATGTTCAATATTAGCAGAATTTGCCTTATCTCTAATTCAGAGACGACATAGCAACCCACCTACAGGTACCAAGGATAGTTACAGGAATTTTGGAACAGGTTCAAGAATCAGACCTAGTAGGTAGGTCGCTATAGGGTGGTATCAGAGCTTAGGTTTAGGCATTATGATTAAACCCGTGTGAGCATGTATGGGGTAGTTAGGATGAATGAAGACTTTAAGTTGTGTTGATTGATTTGACTTACCAAATTGTGATGTATTTGTGTATTGTGGAATACATATGCTTGTTTAAGAAGTTTAAGTGTTTGATTTCTGATTCAAGTGTACTTATTTATGTAGATTTGATTGTAGTAAATGGAATGTGGAAGAGGTCGAGGCAGAGGTAGAGGAAGGAGGACCAGGAATATGGTCCCTCATGATCAGTAAGAGGATTTACCTCCACCACCTCCACTGCCAGCTCCATAGAATCCAATGGAGCAGATGGTTGCTGTAATGCAAGCTTGGGCTGAAGTTATGGCCGCGGGATCAGGTGGGGATAAACTAGCCAGGGTACAGAGGATTGTAAAGCCATTTGATGGTAAGAGTCTAGACTCCACTACAGTTGTGAATTGGATAAACTCCATAGAAAGAGCTTTCTAGGTACATGATGTTCCCGAGGATAAAAAGGTGGACTATGCTGCAGTACTATTAGAAGATACTGCACATGATTGGTGGGTATCACAGAAGGAGCTGATGGAAGCTCCAATTACTTGGCTAGCATTTAAGGATGTTTTCTTGAGTCAACGTTTTCCCTCATGTGTACAAGATAAAATGAGGGAAAAGTTTTATGAATTAAAGCAGAAGGGTAGAAGCATAATGGAGTATGAGCGAGAGTTTAGCAGATTGTTGAAATTCGCTCCATTGGCCTATCAGAATGATGAAGAGGTAAAAGCTGATAAATTTCGTGCGGGGCTAGATATCTATTTTCAGGCAGAGCTAAAAAGAAGTAAAGTTGCGACTTATGTGGAGATTGTGAATGAAGTTCGTATATTGGAACAGGTGAGGGATATGAAGGGTATGGAGGGTCCTTCACACAAGAGAAAGAATGGAGGTAGTTTTGGGTAAAAATGGAGTAAGGATAAAGGAAAAGCAAAGAAGTAGTATCAGCCACCAGTCCGACCTCAAAGGAATCAGACTTATACTATAGTGTGTTGGAAGTGTAAGGGTAATCACAAGGCTAATAAATGTCCTCAGCTGAGAGGAAAATGTTATAGATGTGAGGTAGATGGACACATTGTCAGGCAATGTTAGAATCCTAAGGACCTCCAATGTTACACCTATGGACAGTTTGGTCATACTTCCCATAATTGCCGGGGTAGGAGTGAGGGAGGTCAGCAGACTCAGGCTCAGACTCAAGCCCCAACACCTAAGCATGATCTAAATCCTAGGAGGGGTAGACCACGACCTCAGACTCAGGCACAAGTCTTTGCTATACAACAGACAGAGCCAGCTAATGTGGATGATGTAGTAGCAGGTAAGACTACTAAACTTATCTGATAGTTTGATGGTTAAATAGTTGCAATGTAAATGAACCTATATATCTATATAAATATGTAAATGTATAAGTGTAAATATGTATATGTGTGTGAATTTTGATGTGTATGGGATGCTGATGCTTGTTATGAATTGAGTAATTGAATTAATGAATGAATCTATATGTGTAAATATAGATGTGTGTGTAGACATGAATTTACATGTGTACATATGTAAAATAGTTGTATCTGCTTAGGGGTTAAACAAATTGTATTAGTGAATATATGCCTATAAGTATGTGTAAGTGTGTATATGCAAATGTGAATATATAGATGTGTTTATGGGTATAGACATGAAGTAATTAAGATGTAGATGTGACTATGCTTAACTTTTCATTGAGTATGATGTTAACAATAATTGCTGGAAGTGGAATGTGATGTGTTTGATGATTTCAGGTGTGATTCGATTAGATGATAATCCCGCTTATGCCTTGTTTGACACTGGAGCAACCCATTCTTATGTCGCTGAAGACTGGGTAAGATGGAACATGGCTCCAGTGAAGAGTCTGGAATGTGAATATGTGGTAAGTACTCCTTCTGGAGGGGAGAGGATAGCAAGTTATCAATTGGAGAATAGTATTGTGGTGATTAAAGGGCGGCAATTGCCAGCTGATTTGGTTATTCTTAATATGAAAGGGTATGATGTTATCCTTGGCATAGATTGGCTGGCCAGGTATAAGGTGCATCTAAATTGTCGAGATAAAGTGGCAGAGTTTTGTCCACCAAATGAGGAAGCATTCAGTTTCAGAGGGAGTATAAGGCAATCAATACCTAAGATCATAGCAGCTAACAAAGCTAAGGAACTATTGAAGAAAGGATGTATGGGATATTTGGCTTTAGTGGTAGATGCACAATTGAAAGAGAAGAGAGTGGAGGATATCCCAATTGTATGTGAATTCCTAAAAATATTTACTGAGGAATTACCAGGCTTACCCCCAAATAGAGAAGTTGAATTTGGCATTGAGGTAATGCCAGGTACGAAACCTGTATCCAAAGCTCCTTATCGTATGGCTCTTGTAGAATTGATGGAGTTGAAAAAGAAATTGCAGGAATTATTGGATAAGGGTTTCATAAGGCCTAGTATGTCACCTTGGGGTGCACCGGTGTTATTTGTGAAAAAAGAAGAATGGTAGTCTACGTTTGTGTATAGATTACTGTGAGTTGAATAAGGTAACCATCAAGAATAAGTATCCTTTACCCCGAATTGATGACTTATTTGATCAGTTGAAGGGAGCAGCTGTATTCTCGAAGATTGATCTACAATCTGGATATCATCAATTGAAGGTGAAGGAGGTTGACATACCAAAGACTGCATTTCGAACTAGGTATGGTCACTATGAATTTCTGGTGATGCCTTTTGGTTTAACTAACGCCCCAACTGCCTTTATGGATATGATGAATAGGGTATTTAAAGAATATTTGGATGACTTTGTGGTTATATTCATTGATGATATCTTGATCTATTCTAAAGATAACGAGGAGCACACTAAGCATTTAAGAAAGGTGTTGCAAACTCTATAGGAAAAACAGTTGTATGCAAACATGAAAAAAATGTGATTTTTGGCTAGACCAGATTGCATTCTTAGGCCATATTGTGTCAGGTTCTGGAATATCTGTAGATCCTGCAAGGATTCAGGCCATCACAGAGTGGAATCCTCCTACCACAGTCAGGGAGGTAAGAAGTTTTCTTGGTATGGTAGGATATTACAGGAAATTTGTGAAAGACTTTTCAAAGATAGCTGTACCCCTGACTCGATTAATGAGAAAAGGAGTCAAATTTGAATGGACAGACCAATGTGAGCAAAGCTTTCAGGAATTAAAGAGGAGGTTAGTTTCAGCTCCTATTTTGGCCATTCCTAGTGGAACAAGTGGGTATGCTATATATGGTGATGCCTCTCAGATTGGATTAGGGTGTGTATTAATGCAGGATGACAAAGTTATAGCATATGCTTCCCGTCAGTTGAAACCATATTAGCAGAATTATCCTACTCATTATTTGGAGTTGGCTACTATAATATTTGCTTAAAAAATTTGGAGACACTATTTGTATGGTGATAAATGCGATGTATATACTGATCATAAGAGTTTAAAATACATCCTTACTCAAAAAGAGTTGAACATGCGACAAAGGCGATGGTTGGAATTGATGAAAGACTATGATCTAGCCATTCACTACCATCTTGGTAAAGCTA
Organism: Laguncularia racemosa; assembly: GCA_037954665.1. NCBI lineage: Eukaryota > Viridiplantae > Streptophyta > Magnoliopsida > Myrtales > Combretaceae > Laguncularia > Laguncularia racemosa. The sequence goes on along the minus strand of JBBMOL010004018.1, from coordinate 6,320 downwards.
ATGTAGTTGTTGATGCATTAAGTAGGAAACAGTGTAGCAATCTGAAACTTTAATCACTGATAGAGTGGAAATGTAGAGGGATTTAGAGCAGTTACGGTTAGAAATTATATGGCCAAGAGTGGAATCTAGATTAAATAGTTTGAGTATTCGACCTACATTGAAAAATCAGATTCGGGAAGCACAGCTAACTGATGAGAAACTGTAAAAAGTCAGGAGTAATATGATTAGATATCCCGACTTTATATGTGATGAGACAGGAGTATTAAGATTCAAAGGTAGATTATGCGTACCAGCAATAGAGAAGATCAAAAAAGCAATTCTAGATGAGGCTCATCATACCATTTATACAAACCACCCAGGAAGCAATAAGATGTACAAGGATGTGAAATCAGTGTATTGGTGGCCAGGGATGAAGAAAGACATTGCAGAATATGTGGTAAAGTGTAGCACTTGCCTACAAGTTAAAGCAGAGCATAAAAAACCTGGAGGGTTATTACAACCCCTCTCCATTCCTAAATGGAAGTGGGAGCAGATTTCAATGGATTTTGTTATAGGATTACCCGGGATTAGGAAACAGCATAATGCTATTTGGGTAATCGTTGATAGGCTAACTAAATCAGCCCATTTCCTTCCAATTCAACAAAGCATGCCACTATCTCACTTAGCAGCGTTATATATTAAGGAAATAGTGCGATTACATGGAGTACCCGCTTCTATTGTTTTTGACAAAGATCCCAAGTTTATTTCTAGATTTTGGCAAACCTTACAAGAAGCTATGGGCACCAAATTGAAGTTCAGTACAGCTTATCATCCTCAGACAGATGGTCAAACAGAGAGAACCATACAGACACTTGAGGATATGTTGAGAGCATGTGTTTTGGAGTTTGGTGGTAATTAGGATGAACATTTGCCATTAATTGAGTTTGCATATAATAACAGCTATCATAGTACTATACAGATGGCCCCATATGAAGCCCTATATGGAAGAAAATGTAGATCCCCATTATATTGGGATGAGATTGGAGAGAAACAAGTAGTGGGACCAGAAATGCTCCAGTAGCTGAAGGATAAAGTTCAAGTGATAAAGGCCAGAATGCAAACAGCACAAAGTAGACAAAAAAGTTATGCTGATAAACGTAGAAAACCATTAGAGTTTCAAGTTAGAGACTTTGTGTTCTTGAAAGTATCACCTATGAAGGGGGTCAGGAGATTTGGAGTAAAAGGGAAGTTGAGTCCTCGTTATATTGGTCCATACCAAATTCAGAGGAGGATTGGAGCTGTGGCATATGAACTTAAGTTACCTGCTGAGTTAGCCAATATCCATAATGTATTCCATGTGTCTTCATTGAAGAAATGTGTTAGCAATCCGACAGTTGTCTTAGAACATCTACCAAAAGGACTCCAGGAGAACATGACATATGAGGAGTATCCCATTGCCATTTTGGACAAGTCCACTAGGCGACTCAGAAACCGGGATATTACATTTATAAAAGTCCTTTGGAATAGTCATATCGAGGCAGAGGCCACATGGGAGAGAGAAGATCATATGAGGACTAAATATCCAAACTTATTCTAAACAGGTAACTTTTGTTTCACCCTTAGAATATAAATATGTATGGCCTTACTTAAATTCTAAGTGTTTTGTAATTTAAGTGTAGGATATTAAAATACAATGAGTTGTACTCGTGTAGTAGTTTCGAGGATGAAACTATTTTAAGGGGGGGGAAATGTGAGGACCTAAACTTAAATAATAATGTTAAAATTAAAATAATATATATATATATGTGTGTGTGTGTGTGTGTGTGTAAGGTAAAATCAACATATATATATATATATATGTATCTATATATATGTTATATACTAAAAATAAAATAAATATATATATATAAAAATAATAATAATAATGATAATAATATGAATTATATGAGCATATATATATATATGTAAAAAAATGTACATAATATATTATATTATATTATATTATAGCTAAAAAGAAAATAAATAAAAGAGGAAGGAAAAAATAAATAAATACAGAACAGCACCCTCTTTCAATGTTAGCAAAATTAAGTAATATTACATATATATATATATATATATATATATAAACATTAGAATAGAGAGAAAAAAATCAAATCATCAAAAATTAGATAAAAAGGAAACCCAAAACTCTCTCCATTTCATCCAAATTTTCTGGGCAAATTGAAATTGGAATTTCCAACATGCAATCATCAGGATAGGAAGAAGAACAAGATTGAAGTAGGATGCAACAAGAATTTGAAGAAATTGAAGAACAAAAATCAAATTAACTAGGGAGAATTTTGTCTGTTCGTTCGAAGGGGGGTAGGGTAAATCTATTGCTAGGCCAAGCTAGGGTTAAGGTTTTGGGTGGGAGAGGATTCCGGCCGACATAGTGTTTTCCGGCGTTGGTGGCCGGAGGACGGTGAACGGAGCAGCCCCCGGTAACGCCCGAAACTTCCTATTTTTGTTAAAAATATCAATTGTTGATGAAAAATTATGATTTTTGGTATTATGGCATACTTTTGTATGAATATTAATGTTGTAATTTTATTTTTCAGAAATTTGATTCAAAAATATGTGCTCCTTAAGAAATGCTCTGTTTTGGTTGTAAATTAAATTGGAAACTAAATAGGTCAAATGATGTAGTTTTGATTTAATTTTTAGTATACAAGATCCTTATAGGATTTATTAGATCACCAAATCAATAATTTTTTAGATTGGAGTCGTTTTCTATTTTTAGTGAATTTTTCAACCTAATTACCCTGTTTTGGCCGAATTAAATCCTTAGCAAAATTAGAGAATTTGATTTGATTAGTTGAATTTGATGTTCAGTTTAGGTTCATTGAAGCATAATATGATTTTGAGAAGCTTGGGTTAGTTACGAAACAAAAACGGGAATGTTCGGTGTAAGATCGTGATAATTTAGAACCATACGATTCAATATAGAATCATGCTGAAATTTAATTACATTAATATATAATAGAGCGTAATATACCCGTATGTATATGAATTAAAAATTGTAGGAAAATGGTGGATTATACGAGGTTAGGATGGAATTTAAGGATTTGGAATACTGAATTAGCAATTTAGGGTTCAATAGAGCGAATGGGGTAACATTGATTGGTATACTGATGATTTAAGTATTTCTGTTGAGTAAGGAGGACAAAGGAACTTGGCTGGTGCGACTGTTTGGATTGGCATATATTGTTTCAGGTGAGTATCCCCCTTAACTTTTCTCTTGGGTACAAGTGGTTGATAATGTAGACTACTTGTTGTTGGCTGAAATTACCCTGTACGATCACTTACTGTGATCAATGCAGGAGGATTGTTGAATTATATTGGTTTACTGATGGCTGGTTGTGTGTCATGATATGATTGGATTATGAGAAAAAAAGGGAACATTATAGAAAATCCTAGAATGAGAGTTGGGCGCGGGATTTGATTATACTATTCCTCATTGTATGTGATGTAATGAACTTAAACTATCAAATGCTTAATGATTGTGATGTAATGCTGGGTTATTTTTAGCTTATTAAATGGGGTTTATATGACTAGTTGAGTTCATACTACTGTTGTCTTGGTAATGATGAAATATCTAAATGGATAATAAAATGGGAGTTAGGTTATAAGTACCTACTAACCTAAAACACTTAATGTAAGAAAAGTCTTGTTTCCAGCCTAGTAAGTTTGTGGTACGACCTTTGAGTCGACCCGGATGGGTTTGAGGCACGGTCGACGGACCGGCTCGGTTTAGTGACCTATAGGGATCTGGTGACCCCTTTTGTTTGAGGTAGGTGAAAGGCGAGCTGAATATTTCTAACTAAAAAGAGTATATAAGGATGTCTTAATTGGTTGAGAAAACATTAAGTTTTGAAAAGTATATGAGGGTAGTTTATCTATCAGTTGACAGGCTTTGCCTGTATTAATTGAAAAATATTTATGACTTGTGAATAAACAGGAGTGTTTGAAATGGTCTGCAATGAAAATGTTATGAGTTTAGCAAAAATGGAATTACGGGGAAAATATCACTAAGTAAGATCATGATGATGTTAAAATGTAATAAATTGAATTGGATTTCTTGCGAGTATAACCTGAGTTGAAAACTTGCTTGCTTGAGTAATCACTTCGAGGTATTTGATAATATTGTTGATTACTATTATGTGATTTTGTTATTTGTTTTTATTGGGTTGCTTGATTTTATACTCACTTTGCTTTTTAAGAAGCTAAGGGGTTAGTGTTTTTGCTATCCTTAGGTACAGGTACTGAAGAATAAGTTATTGGAGACTCAGGTTTTTGGAGAGCATCAATAGATGCAAAGAAGCCCTTAGTTTCATTTTAGAACCTCTGTTATTTGTAATAAGATTTATTGGTGTTAATCTTCAGATTATAATGTAAATATTTGTGTGTATATGGTTAGATTTGTAATCTTTTGAGCCACTTAAGGCTACAGGATTAATCATAGGCTATGCCTACTTACCGGGAATGCAGATCCCAATGATATATATATGAGGTATAATGTGATAGGAGATTTAGTACATGTGTTTAGATATGATGTGGATGTGAAATGATAGCGTTGTTAGCGCCATTTTACAGGACGTTTATAAAATTTCATACAGGTTGGAGTTACAGGTTCAATATTAGCAGAATTTGCCTTATCTCTAATTCAGAGACGGCATAGCAACCCACCTACAGGTACCAAGGATAGTTATAGGAATTTTGGAACAGGTTCAAGAATCAGACCTAGTAGGTAAGTTGCTACACATAGTGAAGACAATCATAACACATATCATTAGCATAAAGATCATCATCATCATCACCGAAAAAATAGAAGGAAATAATGAGATACAAGAACTTAATAAGGAATAGCTAAGCACATTGTCGCATGTCATGCATACCTAATTCTGATGTATTAGTACAAATTCATTAAGTTTTTTAATTTAGAGCAAAACAAGCAACATTAGAACACTTATGACTCTAGACACTCCTGGGAATGAAAAGGATCTAACCTTACTCAATAGGCAGTAGGGGCCTATTACAATATATCTAACTAACATGATTGAAATCTTAATCGATATAAAAATCATCAACTATATCATAGTATAGTAATCTCATCCGAGTGTTTAGACTCCAAACACTAGGTTTGCCACTATGGTTACAATCCATCCAACCACCATATATATATATCACAATATATATAGCATCCGGTTGAAATCCCTCTATCCACACTACCACTTTGCATGAGTACTAGCTATCATGTCTCAAAGGGAGGCCTAGAAGTTTCTACTAAAAGCTATTATGTCACATGTGCACCTGTTACATATTAATCACCTTGCGAGTCAGAAGTTACAAGACTCTAATTAAATATTTAATCAATTATAACTAATCTATTACATATAATCATATAATAAGAATATATCTATAGATTCTTATTTTCCATGGTAAACCAAGATTGTAAAGAATCAAAATTCCCTACCAAAATAGTAAAACGAAAAAACATATCTAAGATTTACAAATTTCAATCCTACATTGAGTTCCTAAGAAGAAAAATCCGTCTAAATAATTTATTAATACACATCTTACTATATCACTATTGATTCCAGTAGCTCTTATCACATCATCTCTTATCCCATCCCAAGATTTTTGAAATTTTCCTATAAAATAGTCTATTGAGGGGTGAGCATACCATAACTTAGTGAGATGGGAGTGCAATACTCTCAATACTACATAAGCATAAGAAATTTCAAACAAGTTTTCAATCATATGCTATATTTAAACAACCATATACAATGTAACATCACACGCGGTCTTCCAGTAACCAACGTGAAGTCTAGGGTTTAATGCGCCCCTTAACCTTGGGTTGGGGATTCGCATTGTAACCATTAGTGCCCAAGTCTCACATTCCATATATTTTCATCTTATCTATTTATTAAAAATTATCTTTTAATCCACATTCCTTAAGGTCCAGGTGTTAATCAACACAAGCACACACATCATTCTTACGCTTCAGGTGCCTTAACTGCACACTGAATACACATACCCTCAAGAACAGACTAAACACGAAGTCATCAAAGGCTTGACAACTTTTAAGTCACTTAGTTCGCCAATGACGAAATAGTAATCCCTCTCGATTACTTCTAATACACTATGTAATAGTGGTGGCCTTTAACACCATGCAATGTCTTATGTAATATGTATTAAATTTTAATTAAGTCAAGTAATTAATTTATTATTTTGAGATGATCACGCAAGATATAATCATACCAATGATAAAATACAAAAAACAACAAACATTCACAATCATG
>JBBMOL010004017.1:0-12549 GCA_037954665.1 Laguncularia racemosa | reverse complement strand
AATATTGTCACTACAAACATTCTAAACCACAAATATCATTGCGGCAGTTGTCAACGCAAATATTGTCGTTACAAACATAGCTGCTACAAATATCTTCGCTACAAATGTTGTCAACGTTGTTGCTCCCATCGCGATGAAAATGTCACGGCCACAATTTTAATCACTCTTGCATTGTCACTATAAATTTCAGAGTCGTTACTCAAAAAAAGTGGCTGCAATTACCACTACAACAAATGTTGTCGCTGCAAATATTGTCACTACAAACATTCTAACCACAAATATCATTGCGGCAGTTGTCAACGCAAATATTGTCGTTACAAACATAGCTGCTACAAATATCTTCGCTACAAATGTTGTCAACGTTGTTGCTCCATCGCGATGAAAATGTCACGGCCACAATTTTAATCACTCTATGCATTGTCACTATAAATTTCAAGTCGTTACTCAAAAAAGTGGCTGCAATTACCACTACAACAAATGTTGTCGCTGCAAATATTGTCACTACAAACATTCTAACCACAAATATCATTGCGGCAGTTGTCATCGCAAATATTGTCGTTACAAACATAGCTGCTACAAATATCTTCGCTACAAATGTTGTCAACGTTGTTGCTCCCATCGCGATGAAAATGTCACGCCACAATTTTAATCACTCTATGCATTGTCACCATAAATTTCAGAGTCGTTACTCAAAAAAAGTGGCTGCAATTACCACTACAACAAATGTTGTCACTACAAACATTCTAACCACAAATATCATTGCGGCAGTTGTCAACGCAATTATTGTCGTTACAAACATAGCTGCAACAAATATCATCGCTACAAATGTTGTCAACGTTGTTGCTCCATCGCGATGAAAATGTCACGCCACAATTTTAATCACTCTATGCATTGTCACCATAAATTTCAGAGTCGTTACTCAAAAAAAGTGGCTGCAATTACCACTACAACAAATGTTGTCGCTGCAAATATTGTCACTACAAACATTCTAACCACAAATATCATTGCGGCAGTTGTCAACGCAAATATTGTCGTTACAAACATAACTGCTACAAATATCTTCGCTACAAATGTTGTCAACGTTGTTGCTCCCATCGCGATGAAAATGTCACGGCCACAATTTTAATCACTCTATGCATTGTCACCATAAATTTCAGAGTCGTTACTCAAAAAAAGTGGCTGCAATTACCACTACAACAATTGTTGTCGCTGCAAATATTGTCACACAAACATTCTAACCACAAATATCATTGCGGCAGTTGTCAACGCAAATATTGTCGTTACAAACATACTGCTACAAATATCTTCGCTACAAATGTTGTCAACGTTGTTGCTCCCATCGCGATGAAAATGTCACGGCCACAATTTTAATCACTTTGCATTGTCACTATAATTCAGAGTCGTTACTCAAAAAAAGTGGCTGCAATTACCACTACACAAATGTTGTCGCTGCAAATATTGTCACTACAAACATTCTAACCACAAATATCATTGCGGCAGTTGTCAACGCAAATATTGTCGTTACAAACATAGCTGCTACAAATATCTTCGCTACAAATGTTGTAACGTTGTTGCTCCATCGCGATAAATGTCACGCCAAATTTATCACTCTATGATTGTCACATAAATTCAAGTCGTTACTCAAAAGTGGCTGCAATACCATACAACAAATGTTGCGAAATATTGCACACAACATCAACCACAAATATCATTGCGGCAGTTTCACGCAATATTGTCGTTACAAAAAGCTCACAAATTCTCGCTACAAATTTGTCAACGTGTTGTCCATCGCGATGAAAGTCACGCCACAATTTAATCACTCTATGCATTGTCACATAAATTTCAGAGCGTACTCAAAAAAAGTGGCTGCAATTACCACTACAACAAATGTTGTCGCTGCGAAATATTGCACTACAACATTCAACCACAAATATCATTGCGGCAGTTGTCAACGCAAATATTGTCGTTACAAAACATACTGCTACAAATATCTTCGCTACAAATGTTGTCAACGTTGTTGCTCCCATCGCGATGAAAATGTCACGGCCACAATTTTAATCACTCTTGCATTGTCACTATAAATTCAATGTCGTTACTCCAACAAAAGTGGCTGCAATTACCACTACAACAAATGTTGTCGTCGAAAATATTTGCCACTACAAAAAATTCAAACCACAAATATCTTTGGGGCAGTTGTCATCGCAAATTATTGTCGTTACAAACATACTGCAAAAAAATTCAATCGCTACAAATGTTTTCAACGTTGTTGCTCGCCATCGCGATGAAAATGTCACGGCCACAATTTAATCACTCTTGCATTGTCACTATAAATTTCCAAGTCGTTACTCAAAAAAGTGGCTGCAATTACACTACAACAAATTTTTGTCGCTGAAAAATATTGTCACTACAAACATTCTAACCACAAATATCATTGGGGCAGTTGTCAACCAAAAAATTGTCGTTACAAACATAGCTGTACAAAATTTCGCTACAAATGTTGTAACGTTTTTTCCATCGCGATGAAAATGTCACGGCCCACAATTTTAATCCTTGGCATTGTCACTATAAATTAGAGTCGTTACCAAAAAAAGGGCTGCATTTCCACTAAAAAAATGTTGTCGCTGCAAATATTGTACTAAAAACTTTCAACCCAAAATTCATTGGGCGGCAAAAAAAAAAAAAAAAAAAAAAAAAAAAAAAAAAAAAAAAAAAAAAAAAAAAAAAAAAAAAAAAAAAAAAAAAAAAAAAAAAAAAAAAAAAAAAAAAAAAAAAAAAAAAAAAAAAAAAAAAAAAAAAAAAAAAAAAAAAAAAAAAAAAAAAAAAAAAAAAAAAAAAAAAAAAAAAAAAAAAAAAAAAAAAAAAAAAAAAAAAAAAAAAAAAAAAAAAAAAAAAAAAAAAAAAAAAAAAAAAAAAAAAAAAAAAAAAAAAAAAAAAAAAAAAAAAAAAAAAAAAAAAAAAAAAAAAAAAAAAAAAAAAAAAAAAAAAAAAAAAAAAAAAAAAAAAAAAAAAAAAAAAAAAAAAAAAAAAAAAAAAAAAAAAAAAAAAAAAAAAAAAAAAAAAAAAAAAAAAAAAAAAAAAAACCCCCCCCCCCCCCCCCCCCCCCCCCCCCCCCCCCCCCCCCCCCCCCCCCCCCCCCCCCCCCCCCCCCCCCCCCCCCCCCCCCCCCCCCCCCCCCCCCCCCCCCCCCCCCCCCCCCCCCCCCCCCCCCCCCCCCCCCCCCCCCCCCCCCCCCCCCCCCCCCCCCCCCCCCCCCCCCCCCCCCCCCCCCCCCCCCCCCCCCCCCCCCCCCCCCCCCCCCCCCCCCCCCCCCCCCCCCCCCCCCCCCCCCCCCCCCCCCCCCCCCCCCCCCCCCCCCCCCCCCCCCCCCCCCCCCCCCCCCCCCCCCCCCCCCCCCCCCCCCCCCCCCCCCCCCCCCCCCCCCCCCCCCCCCCCCCCCCCCCCCCCCCCCCCCCCCCCCCCCCCCCCCCCCCCCCCCCCCCCCCCCCCCCCCCCCCCCCCCCCCCCCCCCCCCCCCCCCCCCCCCCCCCCCCCCCCCCCCCCCCCCCCCCCCCCCCCCCCCCCCCCCCCCCCCCCCCCCCCCCCCCCCCCCCCCCCCCCCCCCCCCCCCCCCCCCCCCCCCCCCCCCCCCCCCCCCCCCCCCCCCCCCCCCCCCCCCCCCCCCCCCCCAATGTTGTCGCTGCAATATGTCACTACAAACATTCAACCACAATATCATTGCGGCAGTTGTAAGAAAAAATTGTCGTTACAAACACTCTACAAATCTCCCAAATGCTGCACGTGTTGCTCCATCGCATAAATGTCCGGCCACAATTTTAATCACAATGTGCATTGTCACTAAATTTATCTTACTCAAAAAAGGGCGCAATTACACTACAACAAATGTTTCGCTGCAAAATTTACACAAACATTCTAACCACAATTCATTGCGCAGTTGTCAAGCAAAATTTGTCGTTACAACATAGCTACAAATTCTCGCACAAATGTTGTCAACGTTGTTGCTGCCATGCGATAAAAAGTCACGCCACAATTTAATCACTCCAATATTGCACTATAAATGTCCAGTGTTACTCAACAATGGCTGCAATTACACTACAACAAATGTTCGTCAAATATGCACTACATCATTAAATCCAAATACATTGCACAGTTGTCATGCAAATTGTCTTACAAACATAGCTCACAATATCATCGCGACAAATGTTGTCACTTGTTGCCTCGCGATGAAATGTCCGCCAAAATTTTAACACTCAAAGCATTGCACATAATTCCAATCTTATCAGAAAAAGGGCTGCAATTACACTACAAAAATGTGTCGCGCAAATATTGTCACTACAAACATCACCACAAATATCATTGCGCAGTTGTCATAGAAAAATTGTGAAAACATAGCTGTACAAAATCTTCGCCAATGCTGTCACGTGTTGCCCCACGCATGAAAATGTCAGGCCACAATTTTAAACAAGGCATTGCACTAAATTTTAGAGTCTTCTCAAAAAAGGGGCTGAAATCCATACAACAAATTGCGCTGCAAATATGTCACACAACATTCTAACACAATATCATGCGCAGTTGTCAAAGCAAATATTGTCGTTACAAACATAGCTGTACAAAACTCGCACAAATGTTGTCACTGTTGCTGCATCGCGAAAAAAGCACGGCCCCACAATTTAATCACCAAGATTGTCACTATAAATGTCCATGCGTTACCCACAAGTGGCTGCATTACCATACAACAAATTTGTCGTCGAAATTGCACTACAATCTTAAATCCAATATCATTGCGCATTGTATGCAAAATTGTCGTTACAAACAAGCTGCACAATATCATCGCGCAATGTTCACGTTGTTGCTCCTCGCGATAAAATGCCGCCACAATTTAATCACTCTATGCTTTGTCCCCAAATTTTTAAGTCGTTATCACAAAAATGGTGAAATTACCACTAAACAAATGTTGTCGCTGCAAATTTTGTCACTACAAAATTCAAACCACAAATATATTGCGGCAGTTGTCAACGCAAATATTGTGTTACAACATAGCTGTACAAATTTTTCGCTCAAAATGTTGTAAACTTGTTGCTGCAATCGCGAAAAAAAGTCAGGCCCAATTTTAATCACTTACGCTTGTCAATATAAATTTTTCCAAGCGTTACTCAGAAAAAGTGGCTGCAATTCCACTACAACAAATGTTGTCGGCAAATATTGTCATACAAACATTCAACCACAAATATATTGCGGCAGTTGTCATAGAAAAAAATTGCTTAAAAAACATAGCGCTAAAATTTTTCGCTACAATGTTGTAAAGTTGTTGCTCCCACGCGATGAAAATGCCCACGGCCAAAATTTTTAATCAAATGTGCATTGTCACTAAAAAATTTTTAGAGTCGTTACTCAAAAAAAGGGGCTGCAATTACCACTAAACAAAATGTTGTCGCTGCAAATATTGTCATACAAACTTCTAACCAAAATATCATTGCGGCATTGTCAACGCAAATATTTGTCGTTACAAAATAGCGCACAAATATCTTCGCTACAAATGTGCGCGTTGTTTGCTCCACGCATAAAAATGTCACGGCCAAAATTTTAAATACTCTATGCATTGTCACTAAAATTTCAGAGTCGTTAAAAAAAAAAAGGGGGCTGCAATTCCCACTAAAACAAATGTTGTCGCTGCAAATATGTCCAAAACTTTTAAAACCACAAATATCATGGGAGCTGTCAACGAAAATTTGTCGTTACAAAAATAACTGCTACAATATCTTCGCAAAAAGTTGTCAACGTTGTTGCTCCCAGGGATGAAAATGTCACGGCCACAATTTTAACCTATGCATTGACCATAAATTTCAAAGTCTTTACTCACAAAAGGGGGGGCTGAAATTCCCCTCAACAAATGTTGTCGTGAAAATTTTCACTAAAAAAAATTCTAACCAAAAATTCATTGCGGCAGTTGTCAACCAAATATTGCGTTACAAAATAGCGACAATATCTTCGCTACAAATTTGTAAACGTTGTTGTGCCATCGGAAAAAAATGTCACGGCCAAAATTTTTTAATCACCTACGCATTGAATATAAATTTTCCATGTCGTTACTCAAAAAAAAGTGGCTGCAATTGCCACTACAACAAATGTTGTCGTGCAAATATTTCATCAAACATTCAAACCCACAAATATCATTGCGGCAGTTGTCAAGAAAAATTGCGTTAAAAAAACATAGCTGCTAAAATTATCTTCGCACAAAGTTAAAAACTTTGTTGCTCCCATCGCGTGAAAATGTCAGGGCCCACAATTTTAATCCTCTACGCATTGAAAAATATAAATTTCCAGTTTACTCAAAAAAAGTGGCTGCAATTCCCCACTACAACAATGTTGCGCGCAATTTTACTAAAAAATTCAAACCACAAATATCTTGGGGCGTTGTCATAAAAAAAATTGTCTTTCAAACTAGCTGCTAAAATATCTTCGCTACAAATTTTGTCAACGTTGTTGCCCCCCATCGCGATAAAAAATGTCAGGCCCAAATTTTAATCACAATGTGATTGTCACTATAAATTTTAGAGTTTTTTACTAAAAAAAAGGGGCTGCAATTACCACTACAAAAAATTTTGTCGCTGCAAAATTGTCACTACAAACATTCAACCCAATATCATTGGGCAGTTGTAAATGAAATATTTGTCGTTACAAACTAGCTGTAAAAAATATCTTCGCTACAAATGTTGTCAACTTTGGTCTCCCAGGATGAAAATGCACGGAAAATTTTAAAACACTATGTGCTTTGTACTAAAAAATTTCGAGTCGTAAAAAAAAAAGGGGTGAATTACCACTACAAAAAGTTGTCGCTGCAAATATTGTCACTAAAACATTTTAACCACAAAACATTGGGGGCAGTTGCCCGCAAATATTTGTCTTCAACTAGATGAAAACAAATATCATCGCTACAAATGTGTCAACGTTTTTCCCATGGGATGAAAATTTCCCCCGGCCCACTTTTTAATCACTTAACTTGTCACTAAAAATTTTTCTAACGTACTCAGAAAAAGTGGCTGCAATTCCCACTACTACAAATGTTGTCGCTGAAAATTTTTGTCACTACAAACTTTAAACCCAAAAATTCATTGCGGCAGTTGTCATGGAAAAAAATTTGTGTTACAAAATACTGCTACAAAATCTTCGCTACAATTGTTGTAAACTTTGTTGCCCCCCATCGCGATGAAAAATGTCAGGGCCCACAATTTTAATTACTCTGTCATTGTCACTGTAATTTCAGAGTCTTTACTAAAAAAAAGGGCCCTGCAATTCCCACTACAAAAAATGTTTCGCTAAAAATATTGCACTTCAAACATTCAACCCAAATTCATTGCGGCAGTTTAACGCAAATTTGTCGTACAAACATAACTGCTACAAACTTCGTAAAATGTTGTCAACTTTTGTTGCCCCCATGCGATGAAAATGTCACGGCCCAATTTTAATATTCTATGCATTGCCCAAAATTTTTCAGAGTCGTTACTAAAAAAAAAGTGGCTCAATTACCCCAACCCAAATGTTTCGCGCAAATATTGTCACAAAATTTTCTAACCACAATATCATTGCGGCAGATTTCAACGCAAATTTTGTGGTACAAAATAGCTGCTAAAAATATCTTCGCTAAAAAATGTTGTAAAGTTGTTGCTGCATCGCGTAAAAATGTCCGGCCACAATTGAATCCCCTTTTGTATTGTCAATAAAGTCGATGTCGTTCCCAAAAAGGGGGCTGAAAACCCTACAAAAAATTGTTGTCGTCGAAAATATTCCCCAAAAAAACATTAAACCACAAATATCATTGGGGCAGTTGTCAACGCAAATATTGTCTTTAAAACATACCTGCTCAAATATCTTCGCTACAAATGTTGTAAAGTTGTTGCTGCCACGCGAAAAAAATGTCACGGCCCAATTTTAATCACTCAAAGCTTTTCATATAAATTTCCAGTCGTTACTCAAAAAAAAGGGGCTGCAATTACCCTCAAAATGTTGTCGCTGCAAATATTGTCACTACAAACATTCTAACCAAAATATCATTGCGGTAGTTGTCACAGAAAAAATTGCGTTACAAACAAGCTGCTACAAATATCTTGCTACAAATGTTGTAAACTTTGTTGCTCCCATCGGATAAAAAATGCCCGGGCCAAAATTTTTAATAAAATGTGCATTGTCACTACAAATTTTAGGTCGTTACTCAAAAAAAGGGCTGCAATTACCACTACAACAATTGTTGTGCTGCAAATATTGTCTCCTAAAAACCCATTCTAAACCAAAAAAATATCTTTGCGGCAGTTGCCCAAGGGAAAATTTTGTCGTTACAAACAAGGGGCCTACAAATACCCTTCGTTTTCAAAGTTGTAAAGTTGTTGCCCCATCGCGTTTAAAAATTTTCCGGCCAAAATTTTTTAATCACTTATGTTTTGTAAACCAAAAATTTTCCCAAATGTCGTTACTCCCCCCCCAAAAAAGGGGGGCTGCAATTCCCACTACAACAAATGTTGTCGCGAAAAATTGCCACTACAAACTTTAAAAACCCACAAAATCATTGGGGCCCATTGAACGAAAATTTATTGTGTTACAAACTAGCGAACAATATCTTCGCTAAAAAAATTTTTAAAAAGTTGTTGTCCCTTCGCGTTTTAAAAAAAGGGCCCCCAAAATTTTTTAATCACTCTAATATTGTCACTAAAATTCCATTCGTTACTCAAAATTTTTGGTTTGCAATCCCAAATAAAAACAAATGTTGTGTCAAATATTGCCACTAAAAAACATTCAAACCAAAAAATACATTGCGGGGGTTGAAAACCGAAAAATATTGTCGTTAAAAACAAAACTGCAACAAATATCTTCGCAAACAAATTTTGGGGTAAACTTTTGTTGCTCCTTTCGCGATGAAAATGCCCGGGCCCCCAAAATTTAATCACTCTATGCATTGTCACTTTTAAATTTTCCCAAGTCTTTACTAAAAAAAGTGGTTGCAATTACCACAACAAAAAAAATGTTGTCGTTGCAAATATTGTCATTTTTTTTTGGGGGGGGGGGATTTTGGGGGGGGGGGGTTTTTTTTTTGGGGGGGTTTTTTTTTTTTGGGGGGGGGTTTTAATAATTTGGGGGTTGTTTTTTGGGGGGGGGGGGGTTTGGGGTTGGGGTTTAAAAAAAATGTTGTTTTTTTTATTTAAAAATTTCTAACCAAAAATTATAAATTGGGCAGTTGTAAACGCAAATTTTGTCGTTACAAAATAGCTGCAAAAAATTTCTTGCTAAAAATTGTTGTAAACTTTGTTGCCCCATGCGTTTAAAAATGTCCCGGCCACAATTTAACCCCTCTAGCTTTGTCACCTTTTTTTTTCAGAGCCCGTTACTAAAAAAAAGTGGCTGAATTTTACCACTACAAAAAAATTTTGTCACTGCAAATTTTGGGCAAAAAAACATTCTAACCAAAAATATCATTGCGGCGGGTTTGTAAAACGCAAATATTGTCGTTCCCAACATAGCGCAAACAAATATCTTCGCTAAAAATGTTGAAAATCGTTTTTTGGGCTGCCCTTCCAAAAATAAAAAAAAAAAATTTTACGGCCAAAATTTAAATCACCCCTATTTTTTGTCACTAAAAATTTTCCCCATGTCGTTACCCAACAAATTTGGTGAAAATTCCCACTAAAAAACAATTTTTCGTTGCAAATATTGTCACTACAAACACTAACCACAAATTCATTGCGGCGGGTTGTCAACGCAAATATTGTCTTTAAACAAACAAAAACTCCCTTAAAAATTTCTTCGCAAAAAAATGTTGTCAACGTTTTTTGCTCCCATCGCGATAAAAATCCCACGGCCATTTTTTTAATCACCTATGCATTTTTACCAAAAATTTTTTCCAAAAAGTCTTTTCCTAAGAAAAAGGGGCCCCGCAATTCCCACTAAAAAAAATGTTGTCGCTGCAAATTTTGTCACTACAAATTTTTAAAACCCACAAATATCATTGCGGCATTTGTCATCAAAAAAATTGTCGTTACAAAATAGCTGCCACAAAAATTTTGGGCTACAAAGGTTGTCAACGTTTGTTGTCTCATCGCGATAAAAAATTTTCACGGCCAAAATTTTTTAATCACTATGGCATTTTTCACTAAAAAAATTTCCGGGTTTCATTACTCAAAAAAAGTGGTGAAAATTCCCCACTACAACAAATGTTGTGGGGGGGCAAATTTTCCCTCACTCAAACATTTAACCAAAAAAATTTTTTGCGGCAGTTTTTCAAGGGCAAATTTTGTCGTTACAAACATAGCTGCTCCCCAAAATCTTCGTACAAATTTTGGGTCAACTTTGGGCTCCCGCGATAAAAATGTTCGGCCACAATTTTTATCACTCTATCTTTGCCCCCACCAAAAAATTTCAGAGTCTTTAAATAAAAAAAAGGGGGCTGAAATTACCACTACAACAAATGTTGTCGCTGCAAATTTTGGTACTCCAAACTTTTCCAAAAACCCAAAAAATATAAATTGGGGGCAGTTGTCAACCCCAAAATTGTCGTTACAAACATAGCTGCACAAATTTTTCGTTTCAAATTTTTTGTCAAGGGTTTGGGTTGCTCCCATCGCGTTTAAAAAAATTCACGGCCAAAAATTTTAAAACACTCTAGGGCATTGTCACTAAAATTTCAGAGTCGTTACAAAAAAAAAATTTGGGCCTGAATTCCTTACAAAAAATTTGTCGCTCCCAAATTTTGGGGGCATAAAAACTTTCAAAACCACAAATACATTGCGGCAGTTGTAAACCCCAAATTTTGTCGTTACAAACAAAAATGCACAAAAAATTTGTTTCAAATTTTGCCCAACGTTTTTTGCTCCCTCGCGAAAAAAATGCCACGGCCAAAATTTTTAATAAACTCTATGCATTGCCCCCCTTTAAAATTTCAGAGTCTTTATTTAAAAAAAAGTGGCGAAATTTACCATACAAAAAAAATTTTGGGGGGGGGGGGGGGGGGGGGGGGGGGGGGGGGGGGGGGGGGGGGGGGGGGGGGGGGGGGGGGGGGGGGGGGGGGGGGGGGGGGGGGGGGGGGGGGGGGGGGGGGGGGGGGGGGGGGGGGGGGGGGGGGGGGGGGGGGGGGGGGGGGGGGGGGGGGGGGGGGGGGGGGGGGGGGGGGGGGGGGGGGGGGGGGGGGGGGGGGGGGGGGGGGGGGGGGGGGGGGGGGGGGGGGGGGGGGGGGGGGGGGGGGGGGGGGGGGGGGGGGGGGGGGGGGGGGGGGGGGGGGGGGGGGGGGGGGGGGGGGGGGGGGGGGGGGGGGGGGGGGGGGGGGGGGGGGGGGGGGGGGGGGGGGGGGGGGGGGGGGGGGGGGGGGGGGGGGGGGGGGGGGGGGGGGGGGGGGGGGGGGGGGGGGGGGGGGGGGGGGGGGGGGGGGGGGGGGGGGGGGGGGGGGGGGGGGGGGGGGGGGGGGGGGGGGGGGGGGGGGGGGGGGGGGGGGGGGGGGGGGGGGGGGGGGGGGGGGGGGGGGAAAAAAAAAAAAAAAAAAAAAAAAAAAAAAAAAAAAAAAAAAAAAAAAAAAAAAAAAAAAAAAAAAAAAAAAAAAAAAAAAAAAAAAAAAAAAAAAAAAAAAAAAAAAAAAAAAAAAAAAAAAAAAAAAAAAAAAAAAAAAAAAAAAAAAAAAAAAAAAAAAAAAAAAAAAAAAAAAAAAAAAAAAAAAAAAAAAAAAAAAAAAAAAAAAAAAAAAAAAAAAAAAAAAAAAAAAAAAAAAAAAAAAAAAAAAAAAAAAAAAAAAAAAAAAAAAAAAAAAAAAAAAAAAAAAAAAAAAAAAAAAAAAAAAAAAAAAAAAAAAAAAAAAAAAAAAAAAAAAAAAAAAAAAAAAAAAAAAAAAAAAAAAAAAAAAAAAAAAAAAAAAAAAAAAAAAAAAAAAAAAAAAAAAAAAAAAAAAAACCCCAAATATTGTCACTACAAACTTTCTAACCACAAATACATTGCGGCAGTTGTCACGAAAATTGTCGTTACAAACATAGCTGCTACAAATATCTTCGCTACAAATGTTGTCAACGTTGGCTCCATCGCGATGAAAAGGGTCACGGCCACAATTTAATCACTTGCATTGTCACTATAATTTCAGAGTCTTACTCAAAAAAGTGGCTGCAATTACCACTACAACAAATGTTGTCGCTGCAAAATTTTGTCACTACAAACATTCTAACCACAAATATCATTGGGGCAGTTGTCAACGCAAATATTGTCGTTACAAACATAGCTGCTACAAATATCTTCGCTACAAATGTTGTCAACGTTGTTGCTCCATCGCGATGAAAATGTCACGGCCACAATTTTAATCACTCTATGCATTGTCACAATAAATTTCAGAGTCGTTACTAAAAAAAGTGGCTGGCAATTACCACTACAACAAATGTTTGTCGCTGCAAATATTGTCACTACAAACATTCTAACCACAAATATCATTGCGGCAGTTGTCACGAAAAAATTGTCGTTACAAACATAGCTGCTACAAATATTTTTCGCTACAAATGTTGTAAAACGTTGGCTTCCATCGCGATAAAAATTCCG